>SMDT01000994.1:0-124923 GCA_005392925.1 Aquilaria sinensis
GGAGCCAAACAGCGCAGCGGAATTTAACCGAAACCCTCCAGGATCCAAGTGAAACGGGGTAAACCGGGTGTTCGAAAATTTTCATACCTAATTTTCGGTTGAGATCTCTCACTCAACTGTAGAGTCGAATCACAAAACTTGAACAGTTGACGTGTTCAAGGCTCTCTATGGTATCCACACGAGCCTCTCGGGATCACCACGCTTCCACCACGTCCCGGCAGATGCGTTTCTCTTGCGCTCGCAGTGCTAGCTTGCGTCCTCCAAGGAATTGCAAGAGAAGAGTGCGGCTGTCCTTTTGGGAGGCTAGGGCAAGGAGACCTGCGAATTTCTCACTAAAAGTTGTATTTATAGTGAGACTCAACTTCCAGGCCTAATGGGTTTCAAAGCCCTAATCCAATTAGGCTTTAATTTCGGGCTTAATAATGGCTCAACTATTGGGCCCATTATTAATACGAAATTAAAGTGAAACCATAACCCAAATAATTAGCCCATGCACTCTAATGATCCAAATAGCTCTATGTGTGCGACCCAATAGGCTCTTACCACGTTGGCAATGATCATAAATCACATTTATGATCATAAGCAATGAGCGGTGTCTAGCAACACATCATTGCTACCCAAGTGACAAGATTGTCGATGATTCGACTAAACCTTTATGATCATCACCGATATATGCCATTGTCCCTTTGTCCAAGATATCAAGACTAAGCACGAGACATGGAATGTGTCACTCTCGTATAGCCCAATCTTTGGTTTCTTGATTACCGAGTAGACCAACTTAAACTGATGACATTGATATCGTATATCAACTCATCCGAGCATGGCCATGCATTTTTCTAAGTCTTACTCTATCAAGGGGCCCGAAGATATCACTCCCGTTACATAGGAGGGACAAATCCCATCTTGATCATACAAATCCCTCCGCATGATATGTGACATACCCAATGACCTCCTTCAAGTTCACTCAGTTACGAGCAACAAAGGAAAGTATCAAAGTATGTGACTCACATGTAGGGAACCTTGATGATCTTAGGTCGAAGGACTACATATACCATGATCACTATGAGAATCACTTATGACACTCATATAACGATCCATGTAGTGTTCTCATGGTGGGTCGGTCCAGTACACAAGTTCTCCAACTTGTACCCATATGTAGACTACATATCTCATATTAGTCTCCACATATGCTAGTCGTTATGTATTATTGCAACCCGCTCCACAATAATACTAGACCAGGGACGTTTAAGAATATCATTATTCTAGGGTTACAATTATGTTTATTAAGTTACGCAGAAACAAAACAACAAACATAATTGCTGGATTAATGCCTTAATAAAATATCATGACTCAATGTGCAAAAAATACAATCATCTCATGATTGGCTTTTGGGCACAACACTAACAATCTCCCACTTGCACTAAAAGCCAATCATCCATGTATCTAATACCGATGGACCTAGAATGGCTATCATGCTTTTGCTGCGTAAGGGGCTTTGTCAGTGGATCAGCAATGTTGCTGTCTGTCGAAGTCCTGCATATCCTTACATCACCCCTCTCGATGATCTCCCTGATGAGATGATAGCGTCGGAGTATGTGTTTGGATCGCTGGTGAGATCGAGGTTCCTTAGCCTGTGCGATTGCTCCATTGTTGTCACAATAGAGCTCTATCGGGTCGGCAATGCTTGGAACCACTCCAAGTTCAGTGATGAACTTCTTGATCCAAACTGCCTCCTTTCGCAGCATCAGAGGCGGCAATGTACTCAGATTCTGTTGTAGAGTCAGCTACTGTCTCTTGCTTTGAACTCTTCCAGCTCACAGCACCACCACCAATACAAAACACATAACCAGATTGCGATCTAAAATCATCCTTATCGGATTGGAAGCTTGCATCGGTGTAACCCCTTACAACGAGCTCATCTTCACCTCCAAAGACCAAGAATGCATCCTTAGTCCTTCGTAAGTACTTAAGGATGTTCTTAACAGCTGTCCAGTGACTCTCACCGGGGTTCGATTGGTACCTACTCGTCATGCTCAAAGGCATATGAGACATCGGGACGAGTACATATCATGGCATACATGATAGATCCAATTGCTGAGGCATATGGAATCTTACTCATGCGCTCTCTCTCCTCGGGTGTACTCGGACACTGAGATCTAGAAAGAGTTATACCATGTGACATGGGCAAGAATCCTTTCTTGGAATCTTGCATGCTAAACCTCTTTAGCACCTTGTCAATATATGTACTTTGACTTAGGCCAAGAAGCTTTCTAGATCTATCTCTATAGATCCTGATGCCTAACACATAGGCTGCTTCACCCAAGTCCTTCATAGAGAAACATTTCCCTAGCCAAGTCTTCACAGACTGTAGCTCAGGAATGTCATTCCCGATGAGTAGTATGTCATCTACATACAACACCAAGAAGACAATAGCGCTCCCACTAACCTTCTTGTAGACACAAGGTTCATCTTCATTTTTGATAAAACCAAACTCTTTGATTGCTTCATCAAAATGAAGATTCCAACTTCGAGAAGCTTGCTTCAGTCCATAAATGGACCTTTGCAACTTGCACACTTTATTGGCATTCTCAGGAGTGACAAAACCCTCAGGTTGTGTCATGTACACATCCTCAAGTAGCTTTCCATTTAGGAATGCAGTTTTGACATCCATTTGCCATATCTCATAATCATAGTGTGCAGCAATAGCAAACAAAATTTGGATGGATTTAAGCATAGCAACTGGTGAAAAAGTTTCATCATAGTCAATACCATGAATTTGCTTGAAACCTTTTGCAACCAATCGTCCCTTAAAGGTAATCACATTACCATCCATGTCAGTTTTCTTCTTGAAAACCCATTTGCACCCTATGGGTTTTACCCCTTCAGGTGGGTCAACCAAAGTCCATACTTGGTTTTCATACATGGATTCCATCTCGGATTTCATGGCCACTAGCCACTTCTCAGAGTCAGGCCCCGACATAGCTTGTTGGTAGGTTGTGGGCTCATCCTGATCCATGAGCATCACATCACCAGTGTGAGTCACAAGAAATCCATATCTCTCGGGCTCACGCCGAATCCTACCAGACCTACGTGGGCTCTGTGCTACAGGAACAGACTCTTGAACCACAACATCTTGTGGTGTCTGTTCAGGTTCCATTTCAGGTTCGATGTCTCCTTGTTGTTCTTGAATTTCTTCAAGTTCTACTTTCCTCCCACTAGTTCCTTTAGAGATAAACTCTTTCTCTAAAAAGACACCAGTTCGAGCAACAAACACTTTTTGCTCAGAAGGATTGTAGAAATAGTAACCCTTTGTTTCTTTGGGATACCCAACAAAAAGGCATTTTTGAGATTTGGGCCCTAGTTTGTCAGAGGATTGACGTTTCACATAAGCGTCACAGCCCCAAATCTTCATAAAAGACAAATTGGGACGCCTCCCACTCCATATCTCATATGGTGTCTTTTGAACCGATTTAGATGGAACTCGGTTTAGTGTAAAAGCGGCTGTCTCTAGAGCATGTCCCCAAAAGGAGTTTGGAAGGTCAGCTTGACTCATCATAGAGCGAACCATGTCTAACAGAGTTCGATTTCTCCTTTCAGATACACCATTCCATTGAGGTGTACCTGGTGGAGTGAGTTGTGATACTATACCACACTCCTTCAGATAGTCAAGGAATTCTCGATCCAAGTACTCTCCACCTCGATCTGATCGAAGCACTTTGATACTCTTCCCGAGTTGATTCTCTACTTCATTCTTGAATTCTTTGAACTTTTCAAAGGATTCTGACTTGTGTCTCATAAGATACACATAGCCATATCTGCTGAAGTCATCAGTGAAAGTAATGAAGTATTGGAAACCTCCTCTAGCTTGTGTAGACATAGGGCCACATACATCACTATGTATGAGTCCTAGTAAGTCATTAGCCCTTTCACTTTGCCCTGTGAATGGGGCTTTGGTCATCTTGCCCAACAAACATGACTCACATGTCTCATATGATTCAAAATCAAATGAGTCCAAGAGTCCATCCTTATGGAGCTTGGATATGCGGGTCTCATTTATATGGCCCAAGCGACAGTGCCAGAGATAGGTCGGGTTTGAATCATTTAATCTGACCTTCTTGGTATTCACATTATAGATTGGATCTTCGAGGTCTAGAACATACAACCCATTGCTAAGTTGAGCACTACCATAAAAGATTTCATTCAAATAAATAGAACAACATTTGTCCTTTATTATAAATGAAAAACCTTTCTTGTCCAAACAAGAAACAGAAATCAAATTTCTACTAATAGTAGGCACAAAGTAGCAGTTGTCTAATTCTAAAACTAATCCACTAGGTAAAGTGAGAACATAAGTCCCTACGGCTAAGGCAGCAACCCTTGCTCCATTTCCAACACGTAGGTCCACTTCACCTCGGGCCAATCTTCTACTTCTACTTACTTAGATCCTGCACATTTGCACAAATGTGAGATCCACATCCAGTATCCAATACCCAAGATGAGGAAGTAGAAAAGTTAGCCTCTATAACAAAAATACCTGAAGTGGAAGTCTTACTTCCCTTTTCCTTAGCAAGTTCTTCAAGATAGAGCTTGCAGTTGCGCTTCCAGTGTCCAGGTTGCTTACAATGGAAGCACTCCCCTTCCTTTGCCACACCACCCTTTGGTTTCAGTGCAGCTGAAGAAGAATTAGCATTGGACTTTCCATTAGCTTTATCCTTCTTCTTGTTGGCTTTTCCCTTTCCCTTGCCCTTTTGAACCATCAAAATGGGCTTAGCCTTCTTAAGGTTTTGCTCAGCAGTTCTCAACATGTTGAGCAATTCAGGGAGGGACTTGTCAAGGTCGTTCATGTTATAGTTCATGACGAACTGACTGTAGCTTTCAGGCAACGATTGCAAGACTACATCAATAGCCAACTCTTTCTGAAGAGCAAATCCCAAATTCTCAAGATTCTCAATGTACCCAATCATCTTGAGCACATGAGGACCCACGGGACTTCCCTCAGACATCTTGCACTGAAACAATGCCTTAGAGGTCTCAAACCTCTCATGCCTAGCTTGCTCTTGGAAAAGCATTTTGAGATGTTCGATCATATCGAACGCCCCCATGTTCTCATGTTGCTTCTGAAGCTCAGATTCCATGGTAATAAGCATGAGGCATGCAACATCCAAAGCATCATCAGAATGCCTCTTGTGAGCATCCCTTTCAGCTCTTGGAGCAGTGGCAGCAGGCTCATTCGGAATGGGCTGCTCTAGGACATAAGCCTTTCTCTCTTGCTTTGAGGACTATCCTCAAGTTTCGGTACCATTTGAGAAAGTTGGTCCCATTCAGTTTTTCCTTCTCAAGGATCGATCGCAACGAAAGTGTCGATGTGTTTTGTGCCATGGTTATCTACAACAGTAAATATGCAGTGTAAGAGTCATGTATTTTAATTCATTTAATAAGGACTTTTATTAAACGATACTCCCACTATTTTCCTCAAAATAATAACCCTCGATATTATTTCGGAACACCTCGGCGCTAAGGTATTCTAGTGGGCCAAGATCCATATTTGACCACAACCTGAGTCAGCTTTGGCTTTTCTCTCAAGTTACAGCTATTTAGGTAGGCAACTCCTTGCCAATTGCATCTTATGCAACTCTTGGATAGTTGGGTGAACAACACTTGTCCAAGCTCATCTCATGAACTTAAGCCCAACTCTATGCCTCTAAGTCCCTAATCCTATTAGGATGACTTAGTTAAGTCGGACCCAAAGTTAGCAATTTGGATATCACTATTATCCCATCGCGCCTTACCAAGATGAACATAGGTGCTTTGCTTTGGCAAACCCACCTAATGTTGATCAAAGTCTTGACGAGTGCCAACATTTGGAAGGCATCACATTTAATGACTTAATATTTGTTTGAGGGATTTTTCTTTTGATCTCACCAATTTGTTATCTCCGGTTGTTTTATACATGCATCACATACAAATATAAAACATGCATCTCATGCTTACAAGAAAGTAAAGCTCCTTCTCTTCTTTTCTTGGCTGCCCTTTTGTTGTCATATCCTTGGACATACCTCCTTGGATGATCCTTAGACATACCTCCTTGGATGATCCCATAATGCACCATTACATCAATAATAGAAATCTCGAGTTACATTCGAGGGGAGTAAGGTGAGAAGAGAATGTACAATGAGAGTGATAAGAGAAGGCATGACTCGCAGGCTGTATTTACAAGTACAACCAATCAAGTGCTATAACCATGCACCATGCTTCAAACACTAATCAGCATATCATGTCAAATCTCATTCAACAAAGATGCATGCCAATTTTCGCGCGTTGATTAACCAGTTTTTATTTATGTGGCGCTTCGCATACGGCGGTCCCGTTGGCCGGTCAGCGGGCGGTGGTTCCGCTGACCTGTCAGTGGGCGGTGGTTCCGCTGACCGGTCAGCGGACGGGGTCAAGTGGAACCGCCCTTGCGGGGGGCGTCCGGGGGGCAGCGCCCCCCGGCGCAAAAAATTGTCTTACAATTGCTTAGCCCGAAATCTTCTATTTCGAGCAAGTAGGCACCCGAGACTCCTCCATTCGAGCCACCAAAAATACCTTACTTTCGGTGCCCGAATAGGTCGAATCCGAACAAAGCTAGGGTTTTTGCAACTATTGCAAGAATCCTAATCCATATAGGTATCTCATACCTATTCAATTTCGGGTTAATCTCATTAACCAATTTGTGTCGTTTCTTCATATATCTCATATGTTCATTACGAATTCCGGTTTCATGCATCATGAATCAATCTAATTAATCATGGCCGAAAAGCAACCGAACACATAGCATCATGCGATTCAACACTCAATCCCGATTTAGGGTTTCACCAGTAGCTCTGATACCACTGATGGGTTTCGGGAGCCAAACAGCGCAGCAGAATTTAACCGAAACCCTCCAGGATCCAAGTGAAACGGGGTAAACCGGGTGTTCAAAAATTTTCATACCTAATTTTCGGTTGAGATCTCTCACTCAACTGTAGAGTCGAATCACAAAACCTGAACAGTTGACGTGTTCAGGCTCTCTATGGTATCCACACGAGCCTCTCGGGATCACCACGCTTCCACCACGTCCCGGCAGATGCGTTTCTCTTTGCGCTCGCAGTGCTAGCTTGCGTCCTCCAAGGAATTGCAAGAGAAGAGTGTGGCTGTCCTTTTGGGAGGCTAGGGCAAGGAGACCTACGAATTTCTCACTTAAAAGTTGTATTTATAGTGAGACTCAACTTCCAGGCCTAATGGGTTTCAAAGCCCTAATCCAATTAGGATTTAATTTCGGGCTTAATAATGGCTCAACTCTTTGGCCCATTATTAATACAAAATTAAAGTGAAACCATAACCCAAATAATTAGCCCATGCACTCTAATGATCCAAATAGCTCTATGTGTGCGACCCAATAGGCTCTTGCCATGTTGGCAATGATCATAAATCACATTTATGATCATAAGCAATGAGCGGTGTCTAGCAACACATCATTGCTGGGTGGACCCTTGCAATCTTTTGCAAAGTGTCCTTTATACCCACAGTTGAAGCACTTCATCTTGCTTATGTCCCGCTTCTTCTTGAACTTTTTCTTGGAAGCAGGACCTTTTCCCTTGCCCTTCCCTGGCCCTCCTTTGCCACCATTCTTCTTCCATCCCTTCTGGATAGAAGATGAGGCAACATATGCCTTAGAATGGTCCTTGAGGGCCATCACCTCAGCCTCAAGCAGGAGGTGACGAGCAATGTCATCAAATGACATTATTTGAGGGTTATGGCGTAAGTTGACCTTCATCAACTGCCATTCCTCATCGGGCAGGGAACGGATTATTGCTTGCACTTGTTGCTCATCAGTGAGCACATGCCCTGCTGTCTTGAGTTGGTGGATCATGCGTGACATCTCACGCAAGTGAGCACTCATAGAGTGATCAGCACGCTTCACATAATTCTCAAACCTGAGAATCATTGAGCGTTGTTTCTCTACAGAAACATCTCCATACTTGGCCTTGACTGAGTCCCATATGGCCCTGGCCCCCTCAAGCATGGAGAATTCCACCATAATCTCATCCACCATAGTGGAAAGGAGAGTGACTCTACACATAGAGTTCTTCTTTAGGAATGCCTCATAGGCAGTCCTATCCTGTCCCTCAGCAGGAGGCATGATCTCTTGAGTGAGCACATCAAGAGTATCTTGCTCAGTTAAAATGAATTTGACCTTCTGTTGCCAAATTGAATAGTTTTCACCATCCAATTTGAGGTCACGGTTTAATTCTGCAACTATATTCTTACAAGCCATCTACATTGATGCAATTCACATGTTTTAGTTCAATTTACACAACAAGACTCAACAAAGCAACATGTGTATGAAACAACTTCTAACATGCTCATATATGGCAAAAGAGATGCATATAGCATTCAATCAGAAATACACAAACATGCCTTCATTGCTTCATACACATATCCTTCATTAGCCTTTATCAAAATCATACACATATGTATGATCCTAAATCATGCTTACTACATGCAACATATACATTTTCATGACCTAGGCTCTGATACCAATTGAAGATTTCAGGATCTCATGATAACATACTTTTATGTTATCTACTCATGTATATGCCACATGCATATTTGTTCATTTGAGTTCAACATGAATATAAGCATGCATCATAATTTGTTTAACATATTTTATGCATTTGATATAAGCAAGTTTTACATACATATTGTGTCAAACAAATCCTAGCATGCTACTAAGAAACATACATAATAAATAAAACCTAACATGCTACTAAACCAAGAAAGAATGTGTACCTTTCTTCTTGGTTATGTGTGGTGAAAACTTGAGGAAGAACTTGATCTTGGAGGAGCACCTTGAGGCTTGAATTGAGATGAACAATCTCAATGTAAATCCACCCACAATGCTCTAAAGAAGTGTTTAATATTTTGGCCACTAAAGAAAATAGGAGGAGAACAATTTTCTCTCAAGAAAATGGAGCAAATGGAGTGCCAAATTCGTGCTTAAAATGGCTGGCCCTTTAGGCTATTTATAGATGACCAAAAGGCACACCTTTACACCAAGAAAGGTGTCTTTTAAGCCAAGGAACACTTCCTTTGGCCAAGGGTCATGTATTTTGGCGAAAATACATGTCTCTTTGGCCAAAGAACACTTCCTTTGGCCTAAAAGACACCTACCTTATGCCGAAATAATGTGTCTCCTTAGCCAAGGAACACTTCCTTTGGCCGAATGCCGAAAATACATGTACCTTTGGGTTAAGTCAAAGGACATCATTCTTGGTGCAATAACCACCCCAACCATGGCCGAATATACTCTTTGATGTCAAAAGACATCACTCTTGGTGCTATAAACCCCAACCACCCATGGCCGAATATACATGTCTATTCACTCAAGGAACACTTCCTTTGGATGAAAGGACATGTTCTTTTAGCCAATAGTCATCTCTTTTGATGAAGAGACATACCTTTACACAAAAGATGTGTCTCTTGGTGGTTTTGAGCTAAAAACAAGGTGAGCTGGCACAAAGCTAGCTCACTATACTACTTATGCACCATTGAGCTCCTTTGAGCTCCAACCAAGCACCATGAACTGAGGTCCAGCTCCTAGAGCTGACCTTGAGCTGGAGTTAGCTGCTCTCAGCTGAAGTGAACTGAAGTCCAGCTACATTCAGCTACCAGAAGCTGAAGTGAGCTGACTTGAGCTGACTTGAGCTGAAGAGCTTTGAGCTACTTGAGCTTGAGCTGAAGTCCAGCTACTTTGAGCTACTTATAGCTGAAGTGAGCTGACTTGAGCTGACTTGAGCTAACTTGAGCTGAAGTCCAGCTACTTTGAGCTACTTATAGCTGAAGTGAGCTGACTTGAGCTGAAGTCCAGCTACTCTGAGCTACTTATAGCTGTAGTGAGCTGACATAAGCTAACTTGAGCTAAAGGGAGCTACTTCTAGCTGCCTTAGATAGCTGTTCAAGCTAGAGTTAGCTCAATGAGCTCAAATCCTACCTTAAAAGGATCTTGGTGCGCCAAGAATTCCAACATCCATTTCATTCCAAACAAGTTGTGAATGTTTCCATTTCATTCCAAACAAGTTGTGAATGTTTCCATTTCATTCCAAACTAGTTGTGATTGTTTCCATTTCATTCCAAACAATTTGACCGAATGTTTCCATTTCGTTCCAAACTGGTTGTGAATGTTTCAAAAAATTTCATTCCTAAAACAGGTTGTGAATGTTTCCTTTTCATAGAGTCAAAACACAAGTTGTGAATGTTTCTATTTCATTCCAAACAAGTTGTGAATGTTTCACATTTCGTTCCAAACTAGTTGTGAATGTTTCCATTTCATTCCAAACAAGTTGTGAATGTTTCCATTTCATTCCAAACAAGTTGTGAATGTACAATTTCGTTCCAAACTAGTTGCGAATGTTTGCTTTCATCCAAAACAAGTTGTGAATGTTTCCATTTCATCCCAAACATGTTGTGAATGTCTCCATTTCACTCCAAACAAGTTGTGAATATGAGATTTCATTCCAAACTAGTTGTGAATGTTACCATTTCATTCCAAATTAGTTTTGAATGTTCATTTCTTCCAAAATGGTTCAAATGTTGGGCCATTTCATTAAAACGAGTTGTGAATGTTTCCATTTCATTCCAAACAAGTTGTGAATGTTTCCATTTCATTCCAAACAAGTTGTGAATGTTTCCATTTCATTCCGAACAAGTTGTGAATGTTAAATCCATTTCATTCCAAATGAGTTGTGAAGCAATCCATTTCATGTGAAACAACACAATGTTGCTTTTTCATTCCAAACATTGTTGTGAATGTTTCCATTTCATTCCAAACTAGTTGTGAATCATTCCATTTCATTCAAAACAAGTTGTGAAAGTTTCAATTTCATTCACAAAAGTATGGAATGTGTCCATTTCATTTCAAAACTAGTTGTGAATGTTTCTTGATTTCAGTTCCAAACTTAAGTTGTGAATGTTTCATTATCAACTCATCTGAGGTTGTGAATGTTTCCATTTCATTCCAAACAAGTCACTGAATGTCAATTTTGGCCCAAAGATATCATGTTCCCAACATAGGAGGGACAGTTGTGAATGTTTCCATACAATTCCCTCCGCATTGTGAATGTTTCCATACTCAATGACCTCACTAGTCAAGTTTCACTCAGCTTTTGTATCAAGCAAAGGAAAGTATCAAAGTATGTGTTTCACATGTAGGGAACATTGATGATCTCAGGTTGGAATGACTCCATATTCATGATCAACTAGTTTGTGAATCACTTTGAAAACTCATTATAACGATCCATGTGAATGTTAGAATTGGGTCATTCCAAACAAGTTTTCCAACTTGTACCCATATGTAGACTACATAGTCTCATATTAGTCTCCATTTATGCTAGTTATGTATTATTTCCAACCCGCTCCAAAATAATACTAGACCAGGGACATTTAACAAATTATCATTATTCTAGGGTTATAATTATGTTTGTTAAGTTACGCAGGAACAAAACAACAAACATAATTGCTGGATTAATGCCTTAATAAAATATCATGACTCAATGTGCAAAAATACAATCATCTCATGATTGGCTTTTGGGCACAACACTAACATAATCAACCTGTGACTAGAAACAAGAAGTATAAGAACACCAAGAACACAAGCACACTTGTGCCCCAAGGTAGTCCACAAAGAACCAAAAAGAAATTCTCTTCAAAGTAGCAATATTATTTCATGTCAAGGGTGTTGTTTTACAACCAGAATATTTGCCTATTTATAGCCCTAAAGTAGGGTAAAAGACTTAGCAAAATTCGCAGCCCAAGTCACCTAGGAAACCTAGTTACAAAGGACTCAAGAAAACCTAGTCAAACTAGGACTATAGCACACTTTTAACACATGTTTAAGGTGTGCAACAAATTCCCTTTATCCTAAGTGACCTGAATCACTTCCATGGCCTAAATAACATCCTAAATAATGTAAATACATAGCAAAATAAAGTAGAATACATTACAAAACAAGATTGGCCATAAAAACCCCAAAATAGTCTTATTGGGTGGTTCTTGCTTGTGTCTTGAACTTCAAGCTGAAATTCGAACTTGATGTAGTCATGATTTCTCAAAATTCAAAGCATAAAAGTTGTAGATCTCTATCTTAGCTTTGGAATGACACCTTAACCACACAGAATGGACATCTAAAGCCAAATATATACGCAAAATACTGCAACTACTCATGAACCAGCGATAACTCGCAAATCACAATTTTGAAGCTAAGTTGGACCTCCTTAACGTGCAAACTGGGTTTCATGATCTTCATATGATTTGGATCTCTAGATGTTAGCTTTCTAATGAATCAAGAATCACTAAATTCTGATCTGTTTAACTCAAGATATGAATTTTCTATCAGAACATCGCCAATCTGCCAAAATCCAAGCTTGGCCATCATCTACATATGATTCCTTGCATGTTCCAGCAGCTCCTTACAAAATTGCATGTCCATTCCCCACGAAGAAGCTTGAAACAAAACCTTGAGGTGCACTAGTGAATTCCTTAGCCTTTTTTGTTGGAATTCTTGGCACACCAAAATCCTTTTAAGATAGGATTTGAGCTACAGCTATCTAAGGCAGCTAAAAGTAGCTCCCCTTAGCTCAAGTTAGCTCAAGTCAGCTCAAGTCAGCTCACTTTAGCTTCTGGTAGCTGAATGTAGCTGGACCTCAGCTTAAGTTAGCTCACTTCAGCTATAAGTAGCTCAAAGTAGCTGGACTTCAGCTCAAGTTAGCTCAAGTCAGCTCACTTCAGCTTTTGGTAGCTGAATGTAGCTGGACTTCAGTTCACTTCAGCTGAGAGTGGCTAACTCCAGCTCAAGGTTAGCTCTAGGAGCTGGACCTCAGTTCATGGTGCTTGGTTGGAGCTCAAAGGAGCTCAATGGTGCATAAGTAGCATAGTGAGCTAGCTTTGTGCCAGCTCACCTTGCTTTTAGCTCAAAACCACCAAGAGACACATCTTTTGTGTAAAGGTATGTCTCTTCATCAAAAGAAATAACTCTTGGCTAAAAGAACATGTCCTTTCATCCAAAGGAAGTGTTCCTTGAGTGAATAGACATGTATATTCGGCCATGGGGTGGTTATAGCACCAAGAGTGATGTCCTTTGACCTTAAGAGACATGTATATTCGGCCATGGGGTGGTTGAGGTGGTTATAGCACCAAGAGTGATGTCCTTTGGCCTTAAAGGACACGTATTTTCGGTGTTGGTTAGAATAGACATGTTCCTTGGCCAAGAAGACACATCATTTCGGCCAAGACATGTCTCTTGGCCAAAGGGACATGCCTCTTAGGCCAAAGGAAGTGTTCCTTGGCCAAAGAGACATGTATTTTCGCCAATATAGATGACCCTTGGCCAAAGGAAGTGTTCTTTGGCTTAAAGGACACCTTGCTTGGTGTAAAGGTGTGCCTTTCGGTCATCTATAAATAGCCTAAAGTGGCTGGCCATTTCAAGCACTCCTTGGGATTCCATTTGCTCCATTTTCTTGAGAGAAAAAGTCTTCTCCTTCTATTTCCTTTAAATAGCTGAAATATTAGACAACTTTCTAGAGCATTGTGGGTGGATTGAAGATTTCAGGATCTCATGATAACATACTCTTATGTTATCTACTCATGTATATGCCACATGCATATTCATTCATTTGAGATCAACATGGGTATAGGCATACATAATTTATATATTCGATATAACATGTTATATAGTATACATATTGTGTCAAACAAATCCTAACATGCTACTAAGAACATACATGTAAACAATTGAAACCTAGCATGCTACTAAACCAAGAGAGAATGTGCACCTTTCTTCTTGGTTATCTTCGGTGAAAAACTTGAAGGAGAACTTGATCTTATAGGGGCACCTTGAAACTTGAATTGAGATGAATAATCTCAATGTAATTCCACCCACAATGCTCTAAAATGGTGTCTAATATTTTGGCCACTAAAAGAAAGGAAGGAGGAGACTTTTCTCTCAAGAAAAATGGAGCAAATGGAATGTCAAATTCGTGCTTAAAATGGCCAGCCACTAAAGGCTATTTATAGATGACCAAAAGGCACACCTTTACACCAAAAAAGGTGTCTTTTAAGCCAAAGAACACTTCCTTTGGCCAAGGGTCATCTATGGTGGCGAAAATACATGTCTCTTTGGCCAAGGAACACTTCCTTTGGCCTAAGAGACATGTCCCTTTGGTCAAGAGACATCTCTTGGTGCTATAACCAACCCATGGCCGAATATACATGTCTCTTGATGTCAAAGGACATCATTCTTGGTGCAATAACCACCCCAACCACCTCATGGCCGAATATACATGTCTCTTGATGTCAAAGGACATCATTCTTGGTGCAATAACCACCCCAACCACCCCATGGCCGAATATACATGTCTATTCACTCAAGGAACACTTCCTTTGGATGAAAGGACATGTTCTTTTAGCCAATAGTCATCTCTTTTGATGAAGAGACATACCTTTACACAAAAGATGTGTCTCTTGGTGGTTTTGAGCTAAAAACAAGGTGAGCTGGCACAAAGCTAGCTCACTATGCTACTTATGCACCATTGAGCTCCTTTGAGCTCCAACCAAGCACCATGAACTGAGGTCCAGCTCCTAGAGCTGACCTTGAGCTGGAGTTAGCTGCTCTCAGCTGAAGTGAACTGAAGTCCAGCTACACTCAGCTACCAGAAGCTGAAGTGAGCTGACTTGAGCTGACTTGAGCTAACTTGAGCTGAAGCTGAAGTCCAGCTACTTTGAGCTACTTATAGCTGAAGTGAGCTGACTTGAGCTGACTTGAGCTAACTTGAGCTGAAGTCCAGCTACTTTGAGCTACTTATAGCTGAAGTGAGCTGACTTGAGCTGAAGTCCAGCTACTCTAAGCTACTTATAGCTGCAGTGAGCTGACATAAGCTAACTTGAGCTAAAGGGAGCTACTTCTAGCTGCCTTAGATAGCTGTTCAAGCTAGAGTTAGCTCAATGAGCTCAAATCCTACCTTAAAAGGATCTTGGTGCGCCAAGAATTCCAACAAGAAATGGATGGATTTACATTAAGATTCTTCATTCAAACAAGTTTCAAGAATGAAATGTGAAACATTCACAACTCAAGTTTGGAATGAAATGGAAACATTCACAACTTGTTTGGATTGAAATGGAAACATTCTTTCTTGGTTTAGAATGAAATGGAAACATTCACAACAAGTTTGGAATGAAATGGAAACATTCACAACTAGTTTGGAATGAAATGGAAACATTCACAAATAGTATGTAAAACCAACATTCACAACTAGTCAAATGAATAAAAAACATTCACAACATGTTTGGAATGAAATGGAAACATTTACAACAGTTTGAAATGAAAATGAAACATTCACAACTAGCATTTGGAATGTAATGTAGAAACATTCACAACTAGTTTGGAATGAAATGGAAACATTCAAATGGAATGAAATGGAAACATCCACAACTAGTTTGGAATGAAATGGAAACATCACAACTAGTTTGGAATGAAATGGAAACATTCACAACTTGTTTGGAATGAAATGGAAACATTCACAACAACTTGTTTGGAATGAAATGGAAACATTCACAACTAGTTTGGAATGAAATGGAAACATTCACAACAAGTTTGGAATGAAATGGAAACATTCACAACTAGTTTGGAATGAAATGGAAACATTCACAACTAGTTTGGAATGAAATGGAAACATTCACAACTAGTTTGGAATGAAATGGAAACATTCACAACTAGTTTGGAATGAAATGGAAACATTCACAACTTGTTTGGAATGAAATGGAAAATGGAAACATTCACAACTTGTTTGGAATGAAATGGAAACATTCACAACTTGTTTGGAATGAAATGGAAACATTCACAACTTGTTTGGAATGAAATGGAAACATTCACAACTAGTTTGGAATGAAATGGAAACATTCACAACAAGTTTGGAATGAAATGGAAACATTCACAACTAGTTTGGAATGAAATGGAAACATTCACAACTTGTTTGGAATGAAATGGAAACATTCACAACTAGTTTTGGAATGAAATGCAAACATTCACAACTAGTTTGGAATGAAATGGAAACATTCACAACTAGTTTGGAATGAAATGGAAACATTCACAACTTGTTTGGAATGAAATGGAAACATTCACAACTAGTTTGGAATGAAATGGAAACATTCACAACTAGTTTGGAATGAAATGGAAACATTCACAACTTGTTTGGAATGAAATGGAAACATTCACAACTTGTTTGGAATGAAATGGAAACATTCACAACTAGTTTGGAATGAAATGGAAACATTCACAACTAGTTTGGAATGAAATGGAAACATTCACAACTTGTTTGGAATGAAATGGAAACATTCACAACTTGTTTGGAATGAAATGGAAACATTCACAACTAGTTTGGAATGAAATGGAAACATTCACAACTTGTTTGGAATGAAATGGAAACATTCACAACTAGTTTGGAATGAAATGGAAACATTCACAACTTGTTTGGAATGAAATGGAAACATTCACAACTAGTTTGGAATGAAATGGAAACATTCACAACTAGTTTGGAATGAAATGGAAACATTCACAACTTGTTTGGAATGAAATGGAAACATTCACAACTAGTTTGGAATGAAATGGAAACATTCACAACTAGTTTGGAATGAAATGGAAACATTCACAACTAGTTTGGAATGAAATGGAAACATTCACAACTAGTTTGGAATGAAATGGAAACATTCACAACTAGTTTGGAATGAAATGGAAACATTCACAACTAGTTTGGAATGAAATGGAAACATTCACAACTTGTTTGGAATGAAATGGAAACATTCACAACTTGTTTGGAATGAAATGGAAACATTCACAACTAGTTTGGAATGAAATGAAAAGAAACATTCACAACTAGTTTTGGAATGAAATGGAAACATTCACAACTTGTTTGGAATGAAATGGAAACATTCACAACTTGTTTGGAATGAAATGGAAACATTCACAACTAGTTTGGAATGAAATGGAAACATTCACAACAAGTTTGGAATGAAATGGAAACATTCACAACTAGTTTGGAATGAAATGGAAACATTCACAACTTGTTTGGAATGAAATGGAAACATTCACAACTAGTTTGGAATGAAATGGAAACATTCACAACTAGTTTGGAATGAAATGGAAACATTCACAACAAGTTTGGAATGAAATGGAAACATTCACAACTAGTTTGGAATGAAATGGAAACATTCACAACTAGTTTGGAATGAAATGGAAACATTCACAACTAGTTTTGGAATGAAATGGAAACATTCACAACAAGTTTGGAATGAAATGGAAACATTCACAACTAGTTTGGAATGAAATGGAAACATTCACAACTTGGTTTGGAATGAAATGGAAACATTCACAACTAGTTTGGAATGAAATGGAAACATTCACAACTTGTTTGGAATGAAATGGAAACATTCACAACTTGTTTGGAATGAAATGGAAACATTCACAACAGGTTTGGAATGAAATGGAAACATTCACAACTTGTTTGGAATGAAATGGAAACATTCACAACTAGTTTGGAATGAAATGGAAACATTCACAACTTGTTTGGAATGAAATGGAAACATTCACAACTAGTTTGGAATGAAATGGAAACATTCACAACTTGTTTGGAATGAAATGGAAACATTCACAACTAGTTTGGAATGAAATGGAAACATTCACAACTTGTTTGGAATGAAATGGAAACATTCACAACTAGTTTGGAATGAAATGGAAACATTCACAACTAGTTTGGAATGAAATGGAAACATTCACAACTAGTTTGGAATGAAATGGAAACATTCACAACTAGTTTGGAATGAAATGGAAACATTCACAACTAGTTTGGAATGAAATGGAAACATTCACAACTAGTTTGGAATGAAATGGAAACATTCACAACTAGTTTGGAATGAAATGGAAACATTCACAACTAGTTTGGAATGAAATGGAAACATTCACAACTAGTTTGGAATGAAATGGAAACATTCACAACTTGTTTGGAATGAAATGGAAACATTCACAACTTGTTTGGAATGAAATGGAAACATTCACAACTAGTTTGGAATGAAATGGAAACATTCACAACTTGTTTGGAATGAAATGGAAACATTCACAACTAGTTTGGAATGATTGAAAACATTCACAACTAGTTTGGAATGAAATGGAAACATTCACAACTAGTTTGGAATGAAATGGAAACATTCACAACTTGTTTGGAATGAAATGGAAACATTCACAACTAGTTTGGAATGAAATGGAAACATTCACAACTAGTTTGGAATGAAATGGAAACATTCACAACTAGTTTGGAATGAAATGGAAACATTCACAACTAGTTTGGAATGAAATGGAAACATTCACAACTAGTTTGGAATGAAATGGAAACATTCACAACTTGTTTGGAATGAAATGGAAACATTCACAACTTGTTTGGAATGAAATGGAAACATTCACAACTTGTTTGGAATGAAATGGAAACATTCACAACTAGTTTGGAATGAAATGGAAACATTCACAACTAGTTTGGAATGAAATGGAAACATTCACAACTTGTTTGGAATGAAATGGAAACATTCACAACTAGTTTGGAATGAAATGGAAACATTCACAACTAGTTTGGAATGAAATGGAAACATTCACAACTAGTTTGGAATGAAATGGAAACATTCACAACTAGTTTGGAATGAAATGGAAACATTCACAACTAGTTTGGAATGAAATGGAAACATTCACAACAAGTTTGGAATAGAAATGGAAACATTCACAACAAGTTTGGAATGAAATGGAAACATTCACAACTAGTTTTGGAATGAAATGGAAACATTCACAAGAAGTTTGGAATGAAATGGAAACATTCACAACTTAGTTTGGAATGAAATGGAAACATTCACAACTAAGTTTGGAATGAAATGGAAACATTCACAACATAGTTTGGAATGAAATGGAAACATTCACAACAAGTTTGGAATGAAATGGAAACATTCACAACTAGTTTGGAATGAAATGGAAACATTCACAACTAGTTTGGAATGAAATGGAAACATTCACAACTAGTTTGGAATGAAATGGAAACATTCAAACTTGTTTGGAATGAAATGGAAACATTCACAACTAGTTTGGAATGAAATGGAAACATTCACAACTAGTTTGGAATGAAATGGAAACATTCACAACTAGTTTGGAATGAAATGGAAACATTCACAACAAGTTTGGAATGAAATGGAAACATTCACAACAAGTTTGGAATGAAATTGAAACATTCACAACTAGTTTTTGGAAAATTGAACTAGTTTTGAATGAAACAAGGCCACAACTAGTTTGGAATGAAATGGAAACATTCACAACTTGTTTGGAATGAAATGGAAACATTCACAACTTGTTTGGAATGAAATGGAAACATTCACAACTTGTTTGGAATGAAATGGAAACATTCACAACTAGTTTTTGATGCGAACCCCGATGGTATAAAGACCATGAAACGCGCCCAAGATGTTATTCAAGCTCCACAAGACATCAAAGAGACTGGGTTTGAAGACCCCCACCCCTAATCAACCTGTGACTAGAAACGAGAAGTATAGAACTCCAAGAACACAAGCACACTTGTGCACCAAGGTAGTCCACAAAGAACCAAAGAGAAATTCTCTCCAAAGTAGCAATATTATTTCATGTCAAGGCTATTTTTTTACAACCAGAATATGTGCCTATTTATAGGCCTAAACTAGGGTAAAAGACTCAGCAAAATTCGCAGCCCAAGTCACCTAGGAAACCTAGTTACAAAGGACTCAAGAAAACCTAGTCAAACTAGGATTCCTACACCCTTTTAACACATGTTTAAGGTGTGCAGCGAATTCCATTTATCCTAAGTGACCTGAATCACTTCCATGGCCTAAATAACATCCTAAATAATGTAAATAAATAGGAAAATAAAATAAAATACGTTACAAAACAAGATTGGCCATAAAAACCCCAAAATAGTCTTCTCAGGTGGTTCCTGCTTGTGTCTTCAACTTCAAGCTGAAATTCGAACTTGATGCAGCCATGATTTCTCAAAATTCAAAGCATGAAAGTTGTAGATCTCTTTCTTAGCTTTGAAATGACACCTGAACCACACAAAACGGACATCTAAAGCCAAAGATATGCCCAAAATACTGCAACTGCTTCTGAACCAGCGATAACTCGCAAATCGTGACTTTGAAGCTAAATTGGACCTCCTTAACGTGCAAACTGGGTTTCATGGTCTTCATATGATTTGTAGCTCCAGATGTTAGCTTTCCAATGAATCAAGAATCACTCAATTCTGATCTGTTTAGCTCAAGATATGATTTTTCTACCAGAACATCGCCAATCTGTCAACATCCAAGCTTGGCCATCATCTCCATAGATTCCTTTGAAGAAATTGCATTATCCTAGTGAGCTCCTTAGCCTTCTTCCTTGTCAATGGTCCACTAGTTATCTTCAATGGATCCTTGCCATCCTTGGTTGTGCCTTCTTTGATCGTATCAGCTCCCCCCTCCTTAGAAGGATTCGTCCTCGAATCAAAACCTGCATTAGAAAAGGGAATTGAATCAATAACAATGAAATAATCAACACATAAGCACTTACCTTTCACATAAGCACCAATAGCATGGAATGCTTGTGTATGGAGCTTTAATCTTGTGAAAAACCTGAACCAATATCCAAATGCAATGATAATTTTGATACCTCCAGGGTCAAAAACAAAGTTAGAAGCAATTAGCACAAAAAATCTGAATGTTTGCACAATTTTCATCTTAACTCTAGGCATCACTTTCATTGCCTTTGCCATCTCAAAAACATTATTCTCACAACTAGGAAAAGTGTTGGAAGAATTTACCTTAGGGATGCTGTATGCACTCAAAACAAATGGACCTAAACTCACACAAGTGTTATGGTTATGAAAAACACAAGTTATGCATGTCAAGACAATAGTTTGCATAGGCCATTCAAACAAACAAGAATTGAACACAATGTGGCCTAAACTAATAACAAAACAAGGATGCATGAATTTCACAAAAATCCTAAGCATTTTAAATGAAACAAGATTGGAGTAGATAGGATTAAGTGAAACCAATTCAGTAGCAAACTTATTTTTGCATGTATATGCACAACAATGCATGAAATTTGTGAATGGGATGTGACACAAAACAAAGGACTCAACATACCTCCTTAAAAGGCTGAATTTAAAACCAGAATTTTCACTCAAAATAAAAACTTTCAGGTTTGGACATAAAGCAAAAAGATCAATGCTCAAAAGTTTGTGTAATGCATGTGTCATGATAAAAAAATGCTTGCTGGAAATTAAAGATTGACACACAAAAATGGGCTGAACATGAATGGGAATCAAAGAAGTATGTAATGCATGTGTATGAACAAATTTATGCATAAAAAATCCCAAAGAAGTAGATTTAACTTGAGACAAAACAAAACAATGTGAAATGGATGCAAAACAAACAAATTCAAAAACAAAAGACTCCAAAACAGATTTTTCTTTAGAGAAACTCAAGCAATTCCAAAGAGGATTTGACAAAACCAAAGAATTAGAAGCTTTAAAACCATATTTTGTCAAAGTTTCATGCTTACTTCCTTCTCTTAATCTAGTTTCATGAAAACCATTTGTCAAAATAACATTGCAAGCAAACACACATTGTTTGAGATTTTCATGCAAAACTACATCAAATCTAGGTGTTAGGAAGAAATACATTACAGTGGTTGGACTTAGTCTCCAAGTATCTTCCTTTGGAACCACAAAATTTTCACCTTTGCACTCAATGACTTTGGTTGGAGTTGCATTAATTTCATCCCCTTGAAACATAGGATAAGAAACAATGTTAGGCAAACTTTTGCATATGAAATCACTTGGACTTACCTCAAATTGTTCCTTCTCAACCTCCTTTATTGGTTTGATGCATGGGACATGACTTGGAATGTTGGGAACACCAACTTCTTGGATGGGCAGCAACTCACTTGATTCTTGTAGTTCATCTCCACTTAATTCCTGAAAAGAAGACAACACAACACTAGAAAAAGACTTTGTTATGTTAGATGAAAGTATGGCTTCTCTGTAGGTCTTTCTCTCTTCACTCGGCTTGGGTTCATTGCACTCTTGTCTTCTCTCAACTTCGCACTCAATTTCTTCTCTCGGGAACTCTCCACTCTTCTTCCCCTCATGTTCACTCTTCTCACTTAATCTCTCGGTTGTTCTCTCGGCTTTCCCCTCATCACTCTTGCCCTCAACTTTCCCCTCTTTTTCTTTTCTCTCAACCTCACTTTGAAGTTTTCTTTGATCCTCCAAGACTTGTTGTGGTGAAAGTGGTACAAGCATGATTGACTTTTCTTGTTGAGGCCGAGACAAGTCTCCTTTTGTGGCCTCCACTTTTGGCTTGGGTACTTCTCTTACATCCTTGCTCCATGCTCCTCTCCATGTGGAAATTCCTCCTTGAGACATCTTGGATGCCTTTGCTCTCTTGATGATCCTCTCAGCCTCGGTGGCATGGTGAAGCAAGTCCTCCATATTGAAATAAGGCACCATTTCCAATTTGTTGGCTATCTCATGGTTGAGACCATTGATGAATCTAGCAATGGTGGTCTCTTCATCCTCAATGATGTTGGCTCGAGTCAAGGTTATCTCCAAGTCTTTGTGGTAGTCCTCCACACTCCTTTGGCCTTGCACTAGCTTTTGAAGCTTAAGGCGTTGATCTCTAGTGTAGTAGCTAGGAACAAATCTCCTCCTCATTAAGGCTTTAAGGGCTCTCCATGTGTGTATGGGCTCCTCCTCATTCCTTCTCCTAGAAATAACATCCTGATTCCACCATACAAGAGCATAATTAGTGAACTTTATGGTAGCCAATTTAACCTTCTTTTCCTCAGAGTAATGATGGCAATCAAACACCATCTCAATCTTTTGCTCCCACTCCCAATATGCATCGGGATCACTCCTCCCTTGGAAAGGTGGAATGGTAAGCTTGATGGAATTTAGGTTGTTATCCTCTCTTGGCTCCCCCCTCCTTGGAAGCCCATGGTCATGCCAAATTCTTTCTTCCTCCTCGGGTTCTTCTCTCCTTGGACCTCTCCTTGGTTGCAAGATAGGATTTGGTCTCCTTGGCAACCTCAAGTCAATGTCCTCAATCCTCCCCACAAGTCTATTGAGAGTTTCTTGAAATTCTCTCATGGTAGGCTCCTCATTGTGTCTCACTTCCATCCTCCTATCCTCCTGGCCCTCCATACTCCTGAAAATAACAAAGATCCTCACAAACACTCACCTCACGTGTTTCACTCAAAAGATGAACACTCAAACACTCAATTTGTTAGTGAGATATTGCTATTCAAAGAGTTCTCAAAAGTTCTAAGAAAACTATCCTCAAAGCACACAAGAAAACTTGAATTTTTGAAGAACTATTTTGACTCCAAAAGAGGTGGGCTAAACAAGCTTTAAAAGACTCTAGGAAGCTCTTGCAATTGATGATCACAAGAACCACAAAGAAAGCTTTTTGGCTCAAAAACAATGGGATAGGTTTTGGGGCTCAAAACTTTCAACACTTTGTGAAAAACTTCTTTTTGCAAGCTCTTTTCTTTTCTTTTCTTTTTCTTTTTCTTTCTTTTTTTTTCTTTGGAATGAAAAGGAAACATTTACTGCTTGTTTGCAATGAAATGGAAACATTCACAATTGTTTGCTGCCAAAGACAAAAAGTCAGTTTTCTGATCGGCAATGAACAAGAAACATTCACAACTAGTTTGGAACAAAATGGAAACAACTTTAACTTGTTTGAAATGAAAAATCGAACATTCACAACTTCTTTTTTTGAAATGGAACATTCACAACTGTTTGGAATGAAATGGAAACATTCACAACTAGTTTGGAACGAAATGGCTGGATTCACAACTAGAAAGGAATGAAATAGGAAACATTCACAACTTGTTTGGAATGAAATAGAAACATTCACAACTAGTTTGGAATGAAATAGAAACATTCACAACTAGTTTGGAATGAAATGGAAACATTCACAACTTGTTTGGAATGGAAATGGACAACAGCCACTGGGAAAACATTCACAACTTGTTTGGAATGAAATGGAAACATTCACAACTTGTTTGGAATGAAATGGAAACATTCACAACTTGTTTGGAATGAAATGGAAACATTCACAACTTGTATGGAAAGAAATGGAAACATTCACAACTTGTTTGGAATGAAATGGAAACATTCACAACTTGTTTGGAATGAAATGGAAACATTCACAACTTGTTTGGAATGAAATGGAAACATTCACAACTTATTTAGAATGAAATAGAAACATTCACTACTAGTTGGGAATGAAATTGAACAATCACAACTTGTTTGGCATGAAATGGGAACAACCACAACTTGTTTAGAAAGAAATGGAAACATTCACAACTACTTTGGACTATGACATAAGCAATGATCCATTTCTTACACGAAATGGAAACATTCGCAACTTGCTTGGAATGAAATGGAAACATTCATAAATAATTTGGAATGAAATAGAACATTCAGAATTTCTTAGGAATGAAATGGAGACATTCACAACTTGTTTGGAATGAAATAGAAATATTATACAACTTGTTTGGGAAGAAATGGAAACATTTGTTGTAACTCTTTGTGCACCAAGATCCTTTTAAGACAGGATTTGAGCTAATTGAGCTAACTCTAGCTTGAACAGCTATCTAAGGCAGCTAGAAGTAGCTCCCCTTAGCTCAAGTCAAAATTCATTTTAGCTATAAGTAATTGGAGCTCAAGTTAGCTCAAGTCAGCTCAAGTCAGCTCACTTCAGCTTCTGGTAGCTAAATGTAGCTGGACTTCAGCTCAGTTAGGTCTGAAGCTCACTTTAGCTATAAGTAGCTCAAAGTAGCTGGACTTCAGCTCTCACTTCAGCTCAAAGTTAGCTCAGCTCAGCTCAAGTCAGCTCACTTCAGCTTTCGGTAGTTGAATGTAGCTGGACTTCAGTTAACTTCAGCTGAGAGCAGCTAACTCCAGCTCAAGGTCAGCTCTAGGAGCTGGACCTCAGTTCATGGTGCTTGGTTGGAGCTCAAAGGAGCTCAATGGTGCATAAGTAGCATAGTGAGCTAGCTTTGTGCCAACTCACCTTGCTTTTAGCTCAAAACCACCAAGAGACACATCTTTTGTGTAAAGGTATGTCTCTTCATCAAAAGAAAAAACTCTTGGCTAAAAGGACATGTCCTTTCATCCAAAGGAAGTGTTCCTTAAGTGAATAGACATGTATATTCGGCCATGGGGTGGTTATAGCACCAAGAGTGATGTCCTTTGACCTTAAGAGACATGTATACTCGGCCATGGGGTGGTTGAGGTGGATTTACATTGAGATTGTTCATCTCAATTCAAGCCTCAAGGTGCTCCTCCAAGATCAAGTTCTTCTTCTTTTTCGCCACACATAACCAAGAAGGAAGGTACACATGCTTTCTTGGTTTAGTAGCATGCTAGGATTTATTTATTATTTACATGAATGTTCTTAGTAGCATGCTAGGATTTGTTTGACACAATATGTATGTAAAACCAACATGCTATATCAAATGGATAAAATTTGTTAAACAAATTAAAATGATGCTTGCTTATATTCATGTTGAACTCAAATGAAAAAAAATGCATGTGGCATTAGAGCCAGGTTATGAAAATGGATATGTTACACGTAGTGATGGCCAAGGTGCCCATCACTGGTCAAGCTCCCAGACTCGATGGAGTACCGACCTCGACAGAGGAAAACTATCAGCCGAGGTCGGAAGGATAAAACGACCCCCTGGCCTTATGTCAGGAATTCGCCTCCTTAGGGAGAGGTAGGACCGACCTCAGCAGAACAATCAGACCCTTTTCAGAAGCAGAAATATCCCTCGAAGGGACCATCCTCGGGGAATGTACTACTACAAACGTTAAAGTAACCTCGGGGAGTACGAACAGAGCATTCAAAGGAGCCTCTGACACCTCCCCATAAAGTCGCTCTCCAAGTACGTTCTGACACGCTACCACTGGAGCATGCCATCACAAGGACACCTCGACATGACACTCTCAGAATGCCTAGGCTTCTAGCCAGGCGACTTTCACTGAGATAAGTGTCCTTTCATTCCCCGAAAAGCCGGGATCACGTCCCACCGAACACGTGTCGTAATCTGTTTGACCACGTGAGGAGAATGGCTTCTGTACGCCCCCTTTATAAATGCCTGGGAAACATCCCAGCGGGGTAAGAAGAAAAAGTTCTCTTGCCATACACAAAAGAGCACATAATCTAGTTACCTACAAGTGCTGGAAACCTTCGTCGGAGGCTCCTCCCCTGGAAATACACTCCGGGGACCTCCTAACCTGTGTTTTCTGGAGCATTTCAGGTATCCTCCACTGGGGAATCTCCTCCCAAGGTGCTCTCCTCCGTTAGAAGTCCTCCTTACCCGCACAATGGCACACGACGAAGCCGCCGCAGGCCACCACGTAGTAAGCATGATTTAGGATCATACATATGTGTATGATTTTGATAAAAACTAATGAAGGATATGTGTATGAAGCAATGAAGGCATGTTTGTGTATTTCTGATTGAATGCTATATGCATCTCTTTTGCCATATATGAGCATGTTAGAAGTTGTTTCATACACATGTTGCTTTGTTGAGTCTTGTTGTGTAAATTGAACTAAAACATGTTAATTGCATCAATGTAGATGGCTTGTAAGAATATAGTTGCAGAATTAAATCATGACCTCAGATTGGATGGTGAAAACTATTCAATTTGGCAACAGAAGGCCAAATTCATTTTAATTGAGCAAGATGCTCTTGATGTGCTCACTCATGAGATCATGCCTCCTGCTGAGGGACTGGATAGGACTGCCTATGAGGCATTCCTAAAGAAGAACTCTATGTGTAGAGTCACTCTCCTCTCCACTATGGTGGATGAGATTATGGTGGAATTCTCCATGCTTGAGGGGGCTAAGGTCATATGGGACTCAGTCAAGGCCAAGTATGGAGATGTTTCTGTAGAGAAACAACGCTCAATGATTCTCAGCTTTCAGATTTATTTGAAGGATACTGATCACTCTATGAGTGCTCACTTGCGTGAAATGTCGTGCATGATCCACCAACTCAGGACAGCTGGGCATGTGCTCACTGATGAGCAACAAGTGCAAGCAATAATCCGTTCCTTGCCCGATGAGGAATGGCAGTTGATGAAGGTCAACTTACGCCATAACCCTCAAATAATGTCATTTGATGACATTGCTCGTCACCTCCTCCTTGAGGCTGAGGTGATGGCCCTCAAGGACCATTCTAGGGCATATGTTGCCTCATCCTCTATCTAGAATGGATGAAAGAAGAATGGTGGCAAAGGAGGGCCAGGGAAGGGCAAGGGAAAAGGTCCTGCTTCCAAGAAAAAGTTCAAAAAGAAGCGGGACATAAGCAAGCTGAAGTGCTTCAACTGTGGGCATAAAGGACACTTTGCAAAAGATTGCAAGGGTCCACCCAAGGTACATACATACCCTTCTACTTCCATTGTACATGTTGTGTCATGTACATTACTAACTGAGTGCAATTCTTTGTGGATTGTAGACTCGGGAGCAACAGACCACATAGCCCGGGACAAGTCCTGGTTCGTGGCCTACAGGAAGCTCTCAAAAGGAGCTAAGCATGTTTCAGTGGGGAATGATGCCAGGCTGGAAGTAGAAGGCATAGGAACATGTAGAATTCCTATAGATATTGGATATTTGTATCTAATAGATGTATTGTATGTACCAAACATTTGTAGAAATTTGATTTCTATAAGTTGTATGTTGAAGTACAATTATTGCTTTAATTTCTTTAATAATAATGTGTCTATTATTAAAGATAATAAGATAGTATGCACTTGCTCAGTTAATAATGGGCTTTATGAGTTGAAGCCAACTGACCATTCTGTTGCAAGTCCTAGTTGCTATGTGACAGAGGTCACAAATGAAATGAGATGGCATGAGAGGTTGGGTCATATTGGTCAAGATAGAATGGACAAGCTAGCCAAGAGTGGCTTGCTAGGTTCCTTGACCAAGGTTGTCCTTCCAAGTTGCCAATCATGCCTAGAGGGCAAAGCCACAAGAAAGCCTTTTGGCAAAGCAACTAGGAGAAGTGAGGCACTAAGTTTAGTTCACTCTGACCTGTGTGGGCCAATGAGGGTTGAATCCAGAAATGGATTCAAGTACTTCATCACTTTCACAGATGATTATACTCGATTCACCCACATCTACTTACTGAGAAACAAGGCAGAGGCCTTGGCATGCTTTGAGAAGTATGTGCACTTGGTTGAGAACCAAGTAGGTAAGAAGGTTAAGTCCTTGAGGACAGATAGGGGTGGAGAGTATACATCAAATGCATTCAAGGCATTTTGTGACTTGAAGGGTATTGAGAGGGAGTTCACTCTTCCTTGGACACCCCAACAGAATGGAGTGTCTGAGAGGAAGAATAGAACTCTTATGGACATGGTACGTTCCATGATGGCAAAGGCCAATTTAGACATCACTTATTGGAGTGATGCACTGCTGTGTGCAGTTCATGTCCTTAATAGAGTACCCACCAAGAATGTGAACTCTTCTCCATATGAGTTATGGAAGAAGAAAACTCCTAACCTAAGCTATTTACGCCCTTGGGGTTGTTTAGCTTATGTTCACATAACGGACCACCCTTTGGGAAAGTTGGGTCCAAGAGGGAGGAGGTGTGCCTTCCTTGGTTATGCTGAACAATCTAGGGGTTATGTGTTCTTGGATATAAGTCACAAAACTGGGAACATCTTTGATGCAAGGAATGCTAACTTTGTGGAGGATGAGTTCCCCAAAGTTGGTGAGCGTGGTGACTTAACCTCATTAAGCCAGATCCTAGATGAGGATCAACCAAGTGTCATAAGGACACCTGGGACACATGCACCTACTCTAGAGGGAGTACCTCAACCACATGGAGCAATGGCTCCAGAAATGCCTGTTGTTGTGGACCAACATGAGCAAGACCTCCAAGAGGAAGGTTTTGTTCAAGAGGGAGTTGAGGATACTCAAGAGCAAAATGTTGAGCCTCAAGAGATGGAGCATGAGTTGCCTCCATCTCAGCCTACATTGAGAAGATCAATGAGGAAATTTGGACCACCTAAAGAATGGTGGATCTTGGATAGTGAGGCAAATTTGGTTGCATCTGAGATAGATGAGCCAAGTAACATTAAGGAGGCTCTTGAGGGTGCACAGAGGGAAGAGTGGCTAAATGCAATGAAGGATGAGTTGCATTCAATGCATCTCAATGGGGTTTGGGAGCTAAGTGATCTTCCTCCAGGCCGTAAGGCAATTGGGAACAAGTGGGTTCTCAAGATCAAGGTGAACTCTGATGGAAGTATCGAAAGATACAAGGCCCGTTTGGTGGCCAAGGGTTTTACACAGAAGGAGGGTGTTGATTTCAAAGACACCTTCTCTCCTGTTGTAAAATTCACTTCCATCAGGATATTACTTGCCATCGTGGCAAATCTAGACCTAGAGTTACATCAGATGGATGTAAAGACCGCCTTTCTCAATGGTGATTTGAGTGAGGAGATATATATGAGACAACCTGAGGGGTTTGTCCAAAAGGGTCAAGAGGACAAGGTATGTAGACTAAAGAAGTCTATCTATGGTCTTAAGCAAGCTTCAAGACAGTGGTACTTGAAGTTTCACCATGCAATCACAAGCTATGGCTTTGTGATGATGCATGAAGACCATTGTGTATACTTGTACTCTTCTGGGTCTAGTTTTGCAGTATTGACTCTATATGTAGATGATATACTGATTGCAAGTAATGGGCTTGCATTGTTAAGTACCATCAAGGGATGGTTGTCTTCCACCTTTGACATGAAGGACATGGGAGAGGCTGCCTTTATTCTAGGGGTTAAGATCCTGAGGGATAGAAAGGCAAGGCTATTGGCCCTTTCTCAAGAACCTTATATTGATAAGATTCTTGCAAGGTTCAACTTAACAAATGCAAAGCCCATGAGTACACCTCTTGCATATGGTTGCAAGATTGGAGAGGACTTATGTCCTAAGACTCCAAAGGAGAAGGAAGAGATGGCTCAGATTCCCTACCTAAGTGCCATTGGTAGCTTGATGTACGCCATGTTATGTACAAGGCCAGACATCAGCCAAGCGGTTGGTCTTTTAGCACGATATTCTTCCAACCCTGGTCTGGAGCATTGGAAGAATGTCAAGAGGATCCTAAGGTACCTCAAGGGTACTAAGGATTATTGGCTTTGTTACCAAGGTAAAGACCTTGGTTTACGTGGCTATTCTGATGCTGATTGGGGAGGAGATAGAGACTCCAGCAAGTCTACATCTGGTTATCTTTTCATGCTAAATGGTGGGGCTACTACTTGGTGTAGTAAGAAGCAAACTTGTACAGCATTGTCCACAATGGAGGCTGAATTTGTTTCATGTGCCTCAGCTGTACAAGAAGCCCTTTGGCTAGGTTATTTCCTTAAGAATTTGGAGTCCAAGGTTTCTATTGAGAAACCTATTACTATCTACAGTGATAGTATGGCAGCCATGGCTTATACCAAGGACCCCAAATACCATGGAAAGACCAAGCACATTAGCATGAAATATAACTTTGTGCGGGATGCAATTGAAGAGGGTGAAGTTAGGATTGAGTACATTTCTACAGACCTGATGGTGGCAGATCCTCTCACTAAGCCATTGCCACCACTTGTATTTGCTCGACATGTTAGAGCAATGGGTCTTAGAAGAATGTAAATGTTGGATGTACTTCACCTCTTTGGTGTCACACATGTTATGTATTTCTTTGAAATAATACAGATTATTTTATGAAATACTCAGTTCAATTTTATGAATCACAACGAACAAATGAACATGTCAAACATAGGCAGAGGATGACTTTCTCACACAAGTCATTCGCCCTTGATCTTTGTGTAAGATTAAGGATGAGACTGGCTAAAGACTTAAATGAAACTTAAGTGAATGATACATTTAAGTGGGAGTCATGCTCCAACACATGACACTTTAGCTTTTATGGTCGCCTTGATTATGAGTAATCAAGATTCAATGCTTTGGTGCATTCAGTTTGTATGACCATTCATACATCCTAGCCTATGTTAGATGTAAGCTAAGGCTTACATGGAGAAATTTCATGGTTATTGACATGTCCTCCTTTTATATGTTAAGAGGAGTACACTTCATGGTGTTTTAAGAGGGAGAAATGACACACTCCTCAATTGGAATGGAGATCACTCCAAGTGGGAGTGACATGAGTAAAACACCTTAGAAGTGTATTATGGAACTTTAATGGATGTGTTTCCAAGTGTTCCATGACCATGAAATACGACCAGAGAAGAATTTAAGCAAGTTGTCTCTATTCTTGCTTAGTGTGAGATTCTTCGAATCAGACTCTTAGTGACTATGGCTTGCTATTAGGAAGTTGAGTTAATTATGATTACTTTGATTGGTTGTCGGGTCTTAGAGAAATGAGACTGGAGTATCCTCCTTTTGGGTAATCATGTTAACTTACGATCAAAGAAGGCACAACGTTAAGGATGGCAATGATCCATTGAAGATAACTAGTGGACCAAGTGATTGACAATGGAAGAAAGGCTAAGGAGCTCACTAGTGCACTTCAAGCTCGGATGTTGACAGATTGGTGATGTTCTGGTGGAAAAAACATATCTTGAGCTAACCAGATCAGAATTGAGTGATTCTTGATTCATTGGAAATTTAACATCTGGAGCTACAAATCATATGAAGACCATGAAACCCAGTTTTCACGTTAAGGAGGTCCAATTTAGCTTCAAAGTCGCGATTTACGAGTTATCGCTGGTTCAGAAGCAGTTGCAGTATTTTGGGCATATATTTGGCTTTAGATGTCCGTTTTGTGTGGTTCAGGTGTCATTTCAAATATAAGAAAGAGATCTACAACTTTCATGCTTTGAATTTTGAGAAATCATGGCTGCATCAAGTTCAAATTTCAGCTTGAAGTTGAAGACACAAGCAGGAACCACCTGAGAAGACTATTTTGGGGTTTTTATGGCCAATCTTGTTTTGTAACGTATTTTATTTTATTTTCCTGTTTATTTACATTATTTAGGATGTTATTTAGGCCATGGAAGTGATTCAGGTCACTTAGGATAAATGGAATTCGCTGCACACCTTAAACATGTGTTAAAAGGGTGTAGGAATCCTAGTTTGACTAGGTTTTCTTGAGTCCTTTGTAACTAGGTTTCCTAGGTGACTTGGGCTGCGAATTTTGCCCAGATTTTTACCCTAGTTTAGGCCTATATAAAGGCACATATTCTGGTTGTAAAAAAACAGCCTTGACATGAAATAATATTGCTACTTTGGAGAGATTTTCTCTTTGGTTCTTTGTGGACTACCTTGGTGCACAAGTGTGCTTGTGTTCTTGGTGTTCTTATACTTCTCGTTTCTAGTCACAGGTTGATTAGGGGTGGGGGTCTTCAAATCCAGTCTCTTTGATGTCTTGTGGAGCTTGAAAAACATCTTGGGCACGTTTCATGGTCTTTATACCATCGGGGTTCGCATCAGTTGGTATCAGAGCCACAAGTTCCATTGAAGGACATATCTTGTGTTCTTGTTTATCTTCGGTTTTCTTTCAATTTTTTTTCCAGTAATTTCATGTCTTAATCCTCTGTTTTAATCCTTTTTCTTCTTGTTTCAGGTCTGTCCTTTTTATTCCATCCTTGTTCAAGTCCAAAAATCACAAAAACAACCAAAAAGAAGTCAATCCGTGTTGTCTAGTGTTCTCGGTTTCAAATTGTTTGTTCTTGTTTATTTCTTATCTTTCTGTTTCATGTCCAGCCCTATTAATCTTTCTTGTTTTCATTGTTTCCAGCATCCTAGAGTCAAGAAAACACCAAAAAAAGAAGGATCCAAGTTCAGGAAGTTTCGGTACAAAAAAGTTGTTTCAAATTGTGCAAATTTCAATAGTTTCTTGTTTTGGCCGAATAGAAAACTGACTTTTTGTCTTTGGCAGCAAGGAACTTCAAGGAGAAAGTTGTTTTAGCATCAAAACAGCAAGCAAAAAAAAAAAAAAAAAGAACAAAGAAAAGAAAAGAAAAGAAAAAGAAAAAGAAAAGAAAAGAAAAGAGCTTGCAAAAAGAAGTTTTTCACAAAGTGTTGAAAGTTTTTGTGCCCCAAAACCTATCCCATTGTTTTTGAGCCAAAAAGCTTTCTTTGTGGTTCTTGTGATCATCAATTGCAAGGGCTTCCTAGAGTCTTTTAAAGCTTGTTTAGCCCACCTCTTTTGGAGTCAAAATAGTTCTTCAAAAATTCAAGTTTTCTTGTGTGCTTTGAGGATAGTTTTCTTAGAACTTTTGAGAACTCTTTGAATAGCAATATCTCACTAACAAATTGAGTGTTTTGAGTGTTCATCTTTTGAGTGAAACACGTGAGGTGAGTGTTTGTGAGGATCTTTGTTATTTTCAGGAGTATGGAGGGCCAGGAGGATAGGAGGATGGAAGTGAGACACAATGAGGAGCCAACCATGAGAGAATTTCAAGAAACTCTCAATAGACTTGTGGGGAGGATTGAGGACATTGATTTGAGGTTGCCAAGGAGACCAAATCCCATCTTGCAACCAAGGAGAGGTCCAAGGAGAGAAGAACCCGAGGAGGAAGAAAGAGTTTGGCATGACCATGGGCTTCCAATGAGGTGGGAGCCAAAGGAGGACAACAATCTAAACTCCATCAAGCTTACCATTCCATCTTTCCAAGGGAGGAGTGATCCCGATGCATATTGGGAGTGGGAGCAAAAGATTGAGATGGTGTTTGATTGCCATCATTACTCCGAGGAAAAGAAGGTTAAATTGGCTACCATAAAGTTCACTAATTATGCTCTTGTATGGTGGAATCAGGATGTTACTTCTAGGAGAAGGAATGAGGAGGAGCCCATACACACATGGAGAGCCCTTAAAGCCTTAATGAGGAGGAGATTTGTGCCCAGCTACTACTATAGAGATCAACGCCTAAAGCTTCAAAAGCTAGTGCAAGGCCAAAGGAGTGTGGAGGACTACCATAAAGACTTGGAGATAACCTTGACTCGAGCCAACATCATTGAGGATGAGGAGACCACCATTGCTAGATTCATTAATGGTCTCAATCCTGAGATTGCCAACAAAGTGGAAATGGTGCCTTATTTCAACATGGAGGATTTGCTTCACCATGCCACCAAGGCTGAGAGGATCATCAAAAGGTCCAAGGCATCCAAGATGTGTCAAGGAGGAATTTCCACATGGAGAGGAGCATGGAGCAAGGATGTAAGAGAAGTACCCAAGCCAAAAGTGGAGGCCACAAAAGGAGACTTGTCTCGGCCTCAACAAGAAAAGTCAATCATGCTTGTACCACTTTCACCACAACAAGTCTTGGAGGATCAAAGAAAATTTCAAAGTGAGGTTGAGAGAAAAGTAAATGAGGGGAAAGTTGAGGGCAAGAGTGATGAGGGGAAAGCCGAGAGAACAACCGAGAGATTAAGTGAGAAGAGTGAACATGAGGGGAAGAAGAGTGGAGAGTTCCCGAGAGAAGAAATTGAGTGCGAAGTTGAGAGAAGACAAGAGTGCAATGAACCCAAGCCGAGTGAAGAGAGAAAGACCTACAGAGAAGCCATACTTTCATCTAACATAACAAAGTCTTTTTCTAGTGTTGTGTTGTCTTCTTTTCAGGACTTAAGTGGAGATGAACTACAAGAATCAAGTGAGTTGCTGCCCATCGAAGAAGTTGGTGTTCCCAATATTCCAAGTCATGTCCCATGCATCAAACCAACAAAGGAGGTTGAAAAGGAACAATTTGAGGTAAGTCCAAGTGATTTCATATGCAAAAGTTTGCCTAACATTGTTTCTTATCCTATGTTTCAAGGGGATGAAATTAATGCAACTCCAACCAAAGCCATTGAGTGCAAAGGTGAAAATTTTGTGGTTCCTACAAAGGAAGATACTTGGAGACTAAGTCCAACCACTGTAATGTATTTCTTCCTAACACCTAGATTTGATGTAGTTTTGCATGAAAATCTCAAACAATGTGTGTTTGCTTGCAATGTTATTTTGACAAATGGTTTTCATGAAACTAGATTAAGAGAAGGAAGTAAGCATGAAAATTTGACAAAATATGGTTTTAAAGCTTCTAATTCTTTGGTTTTGTCAAATCCTCTTTGGAATTGCTTGAGTTTCTCTAAAGAAAAATTTGTTTTGGTGTCTTTTGTTTTTGAATTTGTTTGTTTTGCATCCATCTCACATTGTTTTGTTCTGTCTCAAGTTAAATCTACTTCTTTGGAATTTTTCATGCATAAATTGGTTGTTACACATGCATTACATACTTCTTTGATTCCCATTCATGTTCAGCCCATTTTTGTGTGTCAATCTTTAATTTCCAGCAAGCATTTCTTTATCTTGACACATGCATTACACAAACTTTTGAGCCTTGATATTTTTGCTTTATGTCCAAACCTGAAAGTTTTTATTTTGAGTGAAAATTCTGGTTTTAAATTCAGCCTTTTAAGGAGGTATGTTGAGTCCTTTGTTTTGTGTCACATCCCATTCACAAATTTCATGCATTGTTGTGCATATACATGCAAAAATAAGTTTGCTACTGAATTGGTTTCACTTAATCCTATCTACTCCAATCTTGTTTCATTTAAAATGCTTAGGATTTTTGTGAAATTCATGCATCATTGTTTTGTTATTAGTTTAGGCCACATTGTGTTCAATTCTTGTTTGTTTGAATGGCCTATGCAAACTATTGTTTTGACATGCATAACTTGTGTTTCTCATAACCATAACACTTGTGTGAGTTTAGGTACATTTGTTTTGAGTGCATACAGCATCCCTAAGGTAAATTCTTCCAACACCTTTCCTAGTTTTGAGAATAATGTTTTTGAGATGGCAAAGGCAATGAAAGTGATGCCTAGAGTTAAGATGAAAATTGTGCAAAATTTCAGATTTTTTGTGCTAATTGTTTCTAACTTTGTTTTTGACCCTGGAGGTATCAAAATTATCATTGCATTTGGATATTGGTTCAGGTTTTTCACAAGATTAAAGCTCCATACACAAGCATTCCATGCTATTGGTGCTTATGAGAAAGGTAAGTGGTTATGTGTTGATTATTTCATTGTTATTGATTCAATTCCCTTTTCTAATGCAGGTTTTGATTCGAGGACGAATCCTTCTAAGGAGGGGGGAGCTGATATGATCAAAGAAGGCACAACTAAGGATGGCAAGGATCCATTGAAGATAACTAGTGGACCATTGACAAGGAAGAAGGCTAAGGAGCTCACTAGTGCACTTCAAGCTCGGATGTTGACAGATTGGCGATGTTCTGGTGGAAAAATCATATCTTGAGCTAAACAGATCAGAATTGAGTGATTCTTGATTCATTGGAAAGCTAACATCTGGAGCTACAAATCATATGAAGACCATGAAACCCAGTTTTCACGTTAAGGAGGTCCAATTTAGCTTCAAAGTCACGATTTGCGAGTTATCGCTGGTTCAGAAGCAGTTGCAGTATTTTGGGCATATCTTTGGCTTTAGATGTCCGTTTTGTGTGGTTCAGGTGTCATTTCAAAGCTAAGAAAGAGATCTACAACTTTCATGCTTTGCATTTTGAGAAATCATGGCTGCATCAAGTTCGAATTTCAGCTTGAAGTTGAAGACACAAGCAGGAACCACCTGAGAAGACTATTTTGGGGTTTTTATGGCCAATCTTGTTTTGTAACGTATTTTATTTTATTTTCCTATTTATTTACATTATTTAGGATGTTATTTAGGCCATGGAAGTGATTCAGGTCACTTAGGATAAATGGAATTCGCTGCACACCTTAAACATGTGTTAAAAGGGTGTAGGAATCCTAGTTTGACTAGGTTTTCTTGAGTCCTTTGTAACTAGGTTTCCTAGGTGACTTGGGCTGCGAATTTTGCCCAGATTTTTACCCTAGTTTAGGCCTATATAAAGGCACATATTCTGGTTGTAAAACAAGAGCCTTGACATGAAATAATATTGCTACTTTGGAGAGGTTTTCTCTTTGGTTCTTTGTGGACTACCTTGGTGCACAAGTGTGCTTGTGTTCTTGGTGTTCTTATACTTCTCGTTTCTAGTCACAGGTTGATTAGGGGTGGGGGTCTTCAAATCCAGTCTCTTTGATGTCTTGTGGAGCTTGAAAAACATCTTGGGCGCGTTTCATGGTCTTTATACCATCGGGGTTCGCATCACATGGAAACATTCACAACTAGTTTGGAATGAAATGGAAACATTCACAACTTGTTTGGAATGAAATGGAAACATTCACAACTAGTTTGGAATGAAATTGAAACATTCACAACTAAGTTTGGAATGAAATGGAAACATTCACAACTATGTTTGGAATGAAATGGAAACATTCACAACTTGTTTGGAATGAAATGGAAACATTCACAACTAGTTTGGAATGAAATGGAAACATTCACAACTTGTTTGGAATGAAATGGAAACATTCACAACTTGTTTGGAATGAAATGGAAACATTCACAACTTGTTTGGAATGAAATGGAAACATTCACAACTGGAATTTGGAAACATTCACAACTTGTTTGGAAACAAACTCACAACTAGTTTGGAATGAAATGGAAACATTCACAACTTGTTTGGAATGAAATGGAAACATTCACAACTAGTTTGGAATGAAATGGAAACATTCACAACAACTTTGGAATGAAATGGAAACATTCACAACTAGTTTGGAATGAAATGGAAACATTCACAACTTTTGGAATGAAATGGAAACATTCACAACTTGTTTGGAATGAAATGGAAACATTCACAACTAGTTTGGAATGAAATGGAAACATTCACAACTAGTTTGGAATGAAATGGAAACATTCACAACTTGTTTGGAATGAAATGGAAACATTCACAACTAGTTTGGAATGAAATGGAAACATTCACAACTTGTTTGGAATGAAATGGAAACATTCACAACTAGTTTGGAATGAAATGGAAACATTCACAACTTGTTTGGAATGAAATGGAAACATTCACAACTTGTTTGGAATGAAATGGAAACATTCACAACTAGTTTGGAATGAAATGGAAACATTCACAACAAGTTTGGAATGAAATGGAAACATTCACAACTTGTTTGGAATGAAATGGAAACATTCACAAACTAGTTTGGAATGAAATGGAAACATTCACAACTAGTTTGGAATGAAATGGAAACATTCACAACTTGTTTGGAATGAAATGGAAACATTCACAACTAGTTTGGAATGAAATGGAAACATTCACAACTAGTTTGGAATGAAATGGAAACATTCACAACTAGTGTTTGGAATGAAATGGGAAACATTCACAACTAGTTTGGAATGAAATGGAAACATTCACAACTAGTTTGGAATGAAATGGAAACATTCACAACTAGTTTGGAATGAAATGGAAACATTCACAACTAGTTTGGAATGAAATGGAAACATTCACAACTAGTTTGGAATGAAATGGAAACATTCACAACTTGTTTGGAATGAAATGGAAACATTCACAACTTGTTTGGAATGAAATGGAAACATTCACAACTTGTTTGGAATGAAATGGAAACATTCACAACTTGTTTGGAATGAAATGGAAACATTCACAACTAGTTTTGGAATGAAATGGAAACATTCACAACTTGTTTGGAATGAAATGGAAACATTCACAACTAGTTTGGAATGAAATGGAAACATTCACAACTAGTTTGGAATGAAATGGAAACATTCACAACTTGTTTGGAATGAAATGGAAACATTCACAACTAGTTTGGAATGAAATGGAAACATTCACAACTAGTTTGGAATGAAATGGAAACATTCACAACTTGTTTGGAATGAAATGGAAACATTCACAACTAGTTTGGAATGAAATGGAAACATTCACAACTTGTTTGGAATGAAATGGAAACATTCACAACTTGTTTGGAATGAAATGGAAACATTCACAACAAGTTTGGAATGAAATGGAAACATTCACAACTAGTTTGGAATGAAATGGAAACATTCACAACTTGTTTGGAATGAAATGGAAACATTCACAACTAGTTTGGAATGAAATGGAAACATTCACAACTTGTTTGGAATGAAATGGAAACATTCACAACTTGTTTGGAATGAAATGGAAACATTCACAACTTGTTTGGAATGAAATGGAAACATTCACAACTAGTTTGGAATGAAATGGAAACATTCACAACTTGTTTGGAATGAAATGGAAACATTCACAACTTGTTTGGAATAAAATGGAAACATTCACAACTAGTTTGGAATGAAATGGAAACATTCACAACTTGTTTGGAATGAAATGGAAACATTCACAACTTGTTTGGAATGAAATGGAAAACATTCACAACTGGTTTGGAATGAAATGGAAACATTCACAACTTGTTTGGAATGAAATGGAAACATTCACAACTAGTTTGGAATGAAATGGAAACATTCACAACTAGTTTGGAATGAAATGGAAACATTCACAACTAGTTTGGAATGAAATGGAAACATTCACAACTAGTTTGGAATGAAATGGAAACATTCACAACTTGTTTTGGAATGAAATGGAAACATTCACAACTTGTTTGGAATGAAATGGAAACATTCACAACTTGTTTGGAATGAAATGGAAACATTCACAACTAGTTTGGAATGAAATGGAAACATTCACAACTTGTTTGGAATGAAATGGAAACATTCACAACTTGTTTGGAATGAAATGGAAACATTCACAACTAGTTTGGAATGAAATGGAAACATTCACAACTAGCAATTTGGAATGAAATGGAAACATTCACAACTTGTTTGGAATGAAATGGAAACATTCACAACTTGTTTGGAATGAAATGGAAACATTCACAACTTGTTTGGAATGAAATGGAAACATTCACAACTTGTTTGGAATGAAATGGAAACATTCACAACTTGTTTTGGAATGAAATGGAAACATTCACAACTTGTTTGGAATGAAATGGAAACATTCACAACTAGTTTGGAATCAAATGGAAACATTCACAACAAGTTTGGAATGAAATGGAAACATTCACAACTAGTTTGGAATGAAATGGAAACATTCACAACTAGTTTGGAATGAAATGGAAACATTCACAACTAGTTTGGAATGAAATGGAAACATTCACAACTAGTTTGGAATGAAATGGAAACATTCACAACTTAGTTTGGAATGAAATGGAAACATTCACAACTTGTTTGGAATGAAATGGAAACATTCACAACTAGTTTGGAATGAAATGGAAACATTCACAACTTGTTTGGAATGAAATGGAAACATTCACAACTAGTTTGGAATGAAATGGAAACATTCACAACTTGTTTGGAATGAAATGGAAACATTCACAACTAGTTTGGAATGAAATGGAAACATTCACAACTTGTTTGGAATGAAATGGAAACATTCACAACTTGTTTGGAATGAAATGGAAACATTCACAACTTGTTTGGAATGAAATGGAAACATTCACAACTTGTTTGGAATGAAATGGAAACATTCACAACTAGTTTGGAATGAAATGGAAACATTCACAACTAGTTTGGAATGAAATGGAAACATTCACAACTAGTTTGGAATGAAATGGAAACATTCACAACTTGTTTGGAATGAAATGGAAACATTCACAACTTGTTTGGAATGAAATGGAAACATTCACAACTAGTTTGGAATGGAAAATGGAAACATTCACAACTAGTTTGGAATGAAATGGAAACATTCACAACTTGTTTGGAATGAAATGGAAACATTCACAACTTGTTTGGAATGAAATGGAAACATTCACAACTAGTTTGGAATGAAATGGAAACATTCACAACTAGTTTGGAATGAAATGGAAACATTCACAACTTGTTTGGAATGAAATGGAAACATTCACAACTTGTTTGGAATGAAATGGAAACATTCACAACTAGTTTGGAATGAAATGGAAACATTCACAACTTGTTTGGAATGAAATGGAAACATTCACAACTTGTTTGGAATGAAATGGAAACATTCACAACTTGTTTGGAATGAAATGGAAACATTCACAACTTGTTTGGAATGAAATGGAAACATTCACAACTTGTTTGGAATGAAATGGAAACATTCACAACTAGTTTGGAATGAAATGGAAACATTCACAACTTGTTTGGAATGAAATGGAAACATTCACAACTTGTTTGGAATGAAATGGAAACATTCACAACTAGTTTGGAATGAAATGGAAACATTCACAACTAGTTTGGAATGAAATGGAAACATTCACAACTTGTTTGGAATGAAATGGAAACATTCACAACTTGTTTGGAATGAAATGGAAACATTCACAACTTGTTTGGAATGAAATGGAAACATTCACAACTTAGTTTGGAATGAAATGGAAACATTCACAACTTGTTTGGAATGAAATGGAAACATTCACAACTTGTTTGGAATGAAATGGAAACATTCACAACTTGTTTGGAATGAAATGGAAACATTCACAACTAGTTTGGAATGAAATGGAAACATTCACAACTTGTTTGGAATGAAATGGAAACATTCACAACTTGTTTGGAATGAAATGGAAACATTCACAACTTGTTTGGAATGAAATGGAAACATTCACAACTAGTTTGGAATGAAATGGAAACATTCACAACTTGTTTGGAATGAAATGGAAACATTCACAACTTGTTTGGAATGAAATGGAAACATTCACAACTAGTTTGGAATGAAATGGAAACATTCACAACTAGTTTGGAATGAAATGGAAACATTCACAACTTGTTTGGAATGAAATGGAAACATTCACAACTTGTTTGGAATGAAATGGAAACATTCACAACTTGTTTGGAATGAAATGGAAACATTCACAACTAGTTTGGAATGAAATGGAAACATTCACAACTTGTTTGGAATGAAATGGAAACATTCACAACTTGTTTGGAATGAAATGGAAACATTCACAACTTGTTTGGAATGAAATGGAAACATTCACAACTTGTTTGGAATGAAATGGAAACATTCACAACTTGTTTGGAATGAAATGGAAACATTCACAACTTGTTTGGAATGAAATGGAAACATTCACAACTTGTTTGGAATGAAATGGAAACATTCACAACTTGTTTGGAATGAAATGGAAACATTCACAACTTGTTTGGAATGAAATGGAAACATTCACAACTTGTTTGGAATGAAATGGAAACATTCACAACTTAGTTTGGAATGAAATGGAAACATTCACAACTAGTTTGGAATGAAATGGAAACATTCACAACTAGTTTGGAATGAAATGGAAACATTCACAACTAGTTTGGAATGAAATGGAAACATTCACAACTTGTTTGGAATGAAATGGAAACATTCACAACTAGTTTGGAATGAAATGGAAACATTCACAACTAGTTTGGAATGAAATGGAAACATTCACAACTTGTTTGGAATGAAATGGAAACATTCACAACTAGTTTGGAATGAAATGGAAACATTCACAACTTGTTTGGAATGAAATGGAAACATTCACAACTTGTTTGGAATGAAATGGAAACATTCACAACTTGTTTGGAATGAAATGGAAACATTCACAACTTGTTTGGAATGAAATGGAAACATTCAAAACTTGTTTGGAATGAAATGGAAACATTCACAACTTGTTTGGAATGAAATGGAAACATTCACAACTGGAATGTTTGGAATGATAACAAATGGAAATGAAGATTTCAGGATCTCATGATAACATACTCTTATGTTATCTACTCATGTATATGCCACATGCATATTTGTTCATTTGAGTTCAACATGAATATAGGCATGCATAATTCTAATTCTTTAACATATTTTATGCATTTGATATAACATGTTATATAACATGTCAATTTTACATACATGTTGTGTCAAACAAATCCTAGCATGCTACTAAGAACATTCATGTAAATAATGAATGAAACCTAGCATGCTACTAAACCAAGAAAGAATGTGTACCTTTCTTCTTGGTTATCTTTGACGAAAACTTGAGGAAGAACTTGATCTTAGAGGAGCACCTTGAGGCTTGAATTGAGATGAAGAATCTCAATGTAAATCCACCCACAATGCTCTAAAGAAGTGTCTAATATTTCGGCCACTAAAGAAAATAGGAGGAGAACACTTTTCTCTCAAGAAAAATGGAGCAAATGGAATGCGAAGGAATTGCTTAAATGGTTGGCCACTAAAGGCTATTTATAGATGACCAAAAGGCACACCTTTACACCAAGCAAGGTGTCCTTTAAGCCAAAGAACACTTCCTTTGGCCAAGGGTCATCTATGGCGAAAATACATGTCTCTTTGGCCAAGGAACACTTCCTTTGGCCTAAAATACATGTCCCTTTGGCCAAAGAACACTTCCTTTGGTCTAAAAGACACCTATTGGCCGAAATAACATGTCTCCTTGGCCAAGGAACATCATTCTTTTAACCACCCCAACCACCTCATGGCCGAATATACATGTCTCTTAATGTCAAGAGACATCACTCTTGGTGCAATAACCACCCTAAAACCACCTATGGCCGAATATACATGTCTATTCACTCAAGGAACACTTCCTTTGGATGAAAGGACATGTTCTTTTAGCCAATAGTCATCTCTTTTGATGAAGAGACATACCTTTACACAAAAGATGTGTCTCTTGGTGGTTTTGAGCTAAAAGCAAGGTGAGCTGGCACAAAGCTAGCTCACTATACTACTTATGCACCATTGAGCTCCTCTGAGCTCCAACCAAGCTCCATGAACTGAGGTCCAGCTCCTAGAGCTGACCTTGAGCTGGAGTTAGCTGCTCTCAGCTGAAGTGAACTGAAGTCCAGCTACATTCAGCTACCAGAAGCTGAAGTGAGCTGAAGACTTGAGCTGACTTGAGCTGAAGTCCAGCTAACTTTGAGCTACTTATAGCTGAAGTGAGCTGACTTGAGCTGAAGTCCAGCTACTTTGAGCTACTTAAGCTGAAGTGAGCTAACATAAGCTAACTAACTTAAGCTGACTTGAGCTAACCTTGAGCTGAAGTCCAGCTACTTGAGCTACTTATAGCTGAAGTGAGCTAACTTGAGCTAAAGGGAGCTACTTCTAGCTGCCTTAGATAGCTGTTCAAGCTAGAGTTAGCTCAATGAGCTCAAATCCTACCTTAAAAGGATCTTGGTGCGCCAAGAATTCCAACAAACTCCCACTCGCACTAAGATGCTTTTAAACTTCCAGCTCCCACTCAAAACAAACTCCTTAATCCTTATAGCCGAAATAATCCAGACACTTTTACATATATAGAGTTGTGGGTGCGACCTCAGGCACACACACTAAGTCTCTTCCATTGAGGTTGTTAGACTCTCAATAAAAGATTGTCCTCTCCTCATAGTTTGAACTTCTTCAAACTTTCCTTGAACACATCAAATTCAAGTGTGTTGCTTAAACACATTAAGCTTGCTTGAACACATCAAGTTATGCCTTCCAGACCCCAGACATATGATACACTTCTTAATCACAATCAGTCTCTTTCTTAGAATTTCAACTCCTTGAAATCCATGATTGTATTAAGCATTGAGTACTCATTTAAATCACTTGTCATTCAATCTAGCATACTACTCACAGTAATATGTGGGCCCAAGATTGAATTTAGTGAACGTGTATCATCTTAATGTCTTTCCTTTTAGCTTCAACTACTTAGGTCAATGAGTTAACATGATTACCCAAAAGGAGGATACTCCAGTCTCATTTCTCTAAGACCTTCGACAACCAATCAAAGTAATCATAATTAACTCAACTTCCTAATAGTAAGCCATAGTCATTAAGAGTCTGATTCGAAGAATCTCACACTAAGCAAGAATAGAGACAACTTGCTTAAATTCTTCTCTGGTCGTATTTCATGGTCATGGAACACTTGGAAACACATCCATTAAAGTTCCATAATACACTTCTAAGGTGTTTTACTCATGTTACTCCGACATTGAGTGATCTCCATTCCAATTAAGGAGTGTGTCATTTCTCCCTCTTAAAACACCAGTAAGTGCACTTTTTTTAACATATAAAAGGAGGACATGTCAATTATATTTCATGCTAATGTGCTTGGTTTTTCATGGTATTTGGGGTCCTTGGTATAAGCCATGGCTGCCATACTATCACTGTAGATATTAATAGGTTTCTTAATAGAAACTATGGACTCCAAATTCTTAAGGAAATAACCTAGCCAAAGGGCTTCTTGTACAGCTGAGGCACATGAAATAATATCTACAGTGGAGGCTGAATTTATTTGATGTGCCTCAGCTATACAAGAAGCCCATTGGCTAGGTTATTTCCTTAGGAATTTGGAATCCAGGGTTTCTATTGAGAAACCTATTACTATCTACAGTGATAGTATGACAACCATGGCTTATACCAAGGACCCCAAATACCATGGAAAAACCAAGCACATTAGCATGAAATATAACTTTGTGTGAGATGGAATTGAAGAGGGTGAAGTTAGGATTGAATACATTTCTACAGACCTGATGGTGGCAGATCCTCTCACTAAGCCATTGCCACCACTTGTATTTGCTCGACATGTTAGAGCAATGGGTCTTAGAAGATTGTAAATGTTGGATGTACTTCACCTCTTTGGTGTCACACATGTTATGTATTTCTTTGAAATAATACAGATTATTTTATGAAATACTCAGTTCAATTTTATGAATCACAACGAACAGATGAACATCTCAAACATAGGCAGAGGATGACTTTCTTGTTGGAATTCTTGGCGCACCAAGATACTTTTAAGGTAGGATTTGAGCTCATTGAGCTAACTCTAGCTTGAACAGCTATCTAAAGCAGCTAGAAGTACCTCCCTTTAGCTCAAGTTAGCTTATGTCAGCGCACTGCAACTATAAGTAGCTCAGAGTAGCTGGACTTCAGCTCAAGTCAGCTCACTTCAGCCATAAGTAGCTCAAAGTAGCTGGACTTCAGCTCAAGTCAGCTCACTTCAGCTATAAGTAGCTCAAAGTAGCTGGACTTTAGCTCAAGTTAGCTCAAGTCAGCTCAAGTCAGCTCACTTCAGCTTCTGGTAGCTGAGTGTAGCTGGACTTCAGTTCACTTCAGCTGAGAGCAGCTAACTCCAGCTCAAGGTCAGCTCTAGGAGCTGGACCTCAGTTCATGGTGCTTGGTTGGAGCTCAAAGGAGCTCAATGGTGCATAAGTAGCATAGTGAGCTAGCTTTGTGCCAGCTCACCTTGCTTTTAGCTCATAACCACCAAGAGACACATTTTTGTGTAAAGGTATGTCTCTTCATCAAAAGAGATGACTATTGGCTAAAAGAACATGTCCTTTCATCCAAAGGAAGTGTTCCTTGAGTGAAAAGACATGTATATTCAGCCATAAGGTAGTTATGGGGTGGTTATAGGCCAAAGGAAGTGTTCCTTGGCTCTAAAAGACATGTATTTTCGCCCATAAGGTAGTTATGGGTGGTTATGGGTGGTTATAGGCCAAAGGAAGTGTTCCTTGGCTCTAAAAGACATGTATTTTTGCCCATAAGGTAGTTATGGGTGGTTATAGGCCAAAGGAAGTGTTCCTTGGCTCTAAAAGACATGTATTTTCGCCCATAAGGTAGTTATGGGTGGTTATAGGCCAAAGGAAGTGTTTCTTGGCTAAAAGACATGTATTTTCGCCACCATACATGACCCTTAGCCAAAGGAAGTGTTCTTTGGCTTAAAAGACACCTTTCTTGGTGTAAAGGTGTGCCTTTTGGTCATCTATAAATAGCCTTTAGTGGCTGGCCATTTTAAGCACGAATTTGGCATTCAATTTGCTCCATTTTTCTTGAGAGAAAAATCTCCTTCTTCCTTTCTTTTAGTGGCCGAAATATTAGACACCATTTTAGAGCATTGTGGGTGGAATTACATTGAGATTATTCATCTCAATTCAAGCTTCAAGGTGCACCTCTAAGATCAAGTTCTTCCTCAACTTTTCGCCAAAGATAATCAAGAAGAAAGGTGCACACCTCTTTCTTGGTTTAGTAGCATGTTAGGTTTCATTCATTATTTACATGAATGTTCCTAGTAGCATGGTAGTTTTTGTATGCCATAATATGTATGTAAAACTAAAATGCTATATCAAATGGATAAAATATGTAAATAAATTAAAATAATACTTGTTTATATTCATGTTGAACTCTAATGAACAAATATGCTTGTGGCATATACATGGGTAGATAACATAAGAGTATGTTATCATTGTTGGGTTTCGGGAGCCAAACAGCGCAGCGGAATTTAACCGAAACCCTCCAGGATCCAAGTGAAACGGGGTAAACCGGGTGTTCGAAATTTTCATACCTAATTTTTGATTGAGATCTCTCACTCAACTATAGAGTCGAATCACAAAACCTGAACAGTTGACGTGTTCAGGCTCTCTATGGTATCCACACGAGCCTCTCGGGATCACCACGCTTCCACCATGTCCCGGTAGATGCGTTTCTCTTGCGCTCGCAGTGCTAGCTTGCGTCCTCCAAGGAATTGCAAGAGAAGAGTGCGGCTGTCCTTTTTGGAGGCTAGGGCAAGGAGACCTGTGAATTTCTCACTTAAAAGTTGTATTTATAGTGAGACTCAACTTCCAGGCCTAATAGGTTTCAAAGCCCTAATCCAATTAGGATTTAATTTCGGGCTTAACAATGGCTCAACTCTTGGGCCCATTATTAATACGAAATTAAAGTGAAACCATAACCCAAATAATTAGCCCATGCACTCTAATGATCCAAATTGCTCTATGTGTGCGACCCAATAGGCTCTTATCACGTTGGCAATGATCATAAATCACATTTATGATCATAAGCAATGAGCGGTGTCTAGCAACACATCATTGCTACCCAAGTGACAAGATTGTCGATGATTCGACTATACCTTTATGATCATCACCGATATATGCCATTGTCCCTTTGTCCAAGATATCAAGACTAAGCACGAGACATGGAATGTGTCACTCTCGTATAGCCCAACTTTGGTTTCTTGATTACCGAGTAGACTAACTTAAACTGATGACATTGATATCGCATATCAACTCATCCGAGCATGGCCATGCATTTTCTAAGTCTCACTCTATCAAGGGGCCCGAAGATATCGCTCCCGTTACATAGGAGGGACAAATCCCATCTTGATCATACAAATCCCTCCGCATGATATGTGACATACCCAATGACCTCCTTCAAGTTCACTCAGTTACGAGCAACAAAGGAAAGTATCAAAGTATGTGACTTACATGTAGGGAACCTTGATGATCTTAGGTCGAAGGACTACATATACCCTGATCACTATGGGAATCACTTATGACACTCGTATAACGATCCATGTAGTGTTCTCATGGTGGGTCGGTCCAGTACACAAGTTCTCCAACTTGTACCCATATGTAGACTACATATCTCATATTAGTCTCCACATATGCTAGTCGTTATGAATTATTGCAACCTGCTCCATAATAATACTAGACCAGGGACTTTTAAGAATATCATTATTCTAGGGTTACAATTATGTTTGTTAAGTTACGCAGGAACAAAACAACAAACATAATTGCTGGATTAATGCCTTAATAAAATATCATGACTCAATGTGCAAAAATACAATCATCTCATGATTGGCTTTTGGGCACAACACTAACAATCATGAGATCCTGAAATCTTCATTTCTCACACAAGTCATTCGCCCTTGATCTTTGTGTAAGATTAAGGATGAGACTGGCTAAATACTTAAATGAAACTTAAGAGAATGATACATTTAAGTAGGAGTCATGCTCCAACACATCACACCTTAGCTTTTATGGTCGCCTTGATTATGAGTAATCAAGATTCAATGCTTGGGTGCATTCAGTTTGTATGACCATTCATACATCCTAGCCTATGTTAGATGTAAGCTAAGGCTTACATGGAGAAATTTCATGGTTATTGACATGTCCTCCTTTTATATGTTAAGAGGACTACACTTCATGGTGTTTTAAGAGGGAGAAATGACACACTCCTCAATTGGAATGGAGATCACTCCAAGTGGGAGTGACATCAGTAAAACACCTTAGATGTGTATTATGGATCTTTAATGGATGTGTTTCTAAGTGTTCCATGACCATGAAATACGACCAGAGAAGAATTTAAGCAAGTTGTCTCTATTCTTGCTTAGTGTGAGATTTTTCGAATCAGACTCTTAGTGACTATAGCTTGATATTAGGAAGTTAAGTTAGTTATGATTACTTTGATTGGTTGTTGAAGGTCTTAGAGAAATGAGACTGGAGTATCCTCCTTTTGGGTAATCATGTTAACTCATTGACCTAAGTAGTTGAAGCTAAAAGGAAAGACTTTAAGATGATACACGTTCACTAAATTCAATCTTGGGCCCACATATTACTGTGAGTAGTATGCTAGATTGAATGACAAATGATTTAAATGAGTACTCAATGCTTAATAAAATCATGGATTTCAAGGAGTTGAAATTCTAAGAAAGATACTGATTGTGATTAAGAAGTGTATCATATGTTTGGGGTTTGAAAGGCATAACTTGATGTGTTCAAGCAAGCTTGATGTGTTTAAGCAACACACTTGAATTTGATATGTTCAAAGAAAGTTTGAAGAAGTTCAAACTATGAGGAGAGGAAATCTTCTATTGAGAGTCTAACAACCTCAATGGAAGAGACTTAGTGTGTGTGCCTGACATCGCACCCACAACTCTATATATGTAGAAGTGTCTGGATTATTTCAGCTATAAGGATTAAGGAATTTGTTTTGAGTGGGAGCTGGAAGTTTAATAGCATCTTAGTGTGAGTGGGAGTTTGCTGGAATTCTTGGCGCACCAAGATCCTTTTAAGGCAGGATTTGAGCTCACTGAGCTAACTCTAGCTTGAATAGCTATATAAGGCAGCTAGAAGTAGCTCCCTTTAGCTCAAGTTAGCTTATGTCAGCTCACTGCAGCTATAAGTAGCTCAGAGTAGCTGGACTTCAGCTCAAGTCAGCTCACTTCAACTATAAGTAGCTCAAAGTAGCTGAACTTCAGCTTAAGTTAGCTCAAGTCAGCTTACTCCAGCTATAAGTAGCTCAAAGTAGCTGCACTTCAGCTCAAGTTAGCTCAAGTCAGCTCAAGTCAGCTCAAGTCAGCTTACTTCAGCTTCTGGTAGCTAAATGTAGCTGGACTTCAATTCACTTCAGCTGAGAGCAGCTAACTCCAGCTCAAGGTCAGTTCTAGGAGCTGGACCTCAGTTCACGGTGCTTGGTTGGAGCTCAAAGGAGCTCAATGGTGCATAAGTAACATAGTGAGCTAGCTTTGTGCCAGCCTACCTTGTTTTTAGGTCAAAACAACCGAGAGACACATCTTTTGTGTAAAGGTATGTCTCTTCATCAAAAGAGATGACTATTGGCTAAAAGAACATGTCCTTTCATCCAAAGGAAGTGTTCCTTGAGTGATTAGACATGTATATTCGGCCATGGGGGGGTTAGGGTGGTTATTGCACCAAGAATGATGTCCTTTGACATCAAGAGACATGTATATTCGGCCATGAGGTCGTTGGGGTGGTTATTGCACCAAGAATGATGTCCTTTGACATCAAGAGACATCTATATTCGGCCATGGGTTGGTTATAGCACCAAGAGATGTCTCTTGACCAAAGGGACATGTCTTTTAGGCCAAAAGGAAGTGTTCCTTGGCCAAAGAGACATGTATTTTCTGCACCATAGATGACCCTTGGCCAAAGGAAGTGTTCTTTGGCTTAAAAGACACCTTTTTTGGTGTAAAGGTGTGCCTTTTGGTCATCTATAAATAGCCTTTAGTGGCTGGCCATTTTAAGTACGAATTTGACACTCCATTTGCTCCAATTTCTTGAGAGAAATGTCTCATCCTTCCTTTCTTTTAGTGGCCGAAATATTAGACACCATTTTAGAGCATTGTGGGTGGAATTATATAGAGATTATTCATCTCTATTCAAGCTTCAAGGTACCCCTCTAAAATGAAGTTCTCCCTCAAGTTTTCACCAAAGATAACCAAGAAGAAAGGTGCACATTCTCTCTTGGTTTAGTAGCATGCTAGGTTTCAATTATTTACATGAATGTTCTTAGTAGCATGCTAGGATTTATTTGACACAACTTGTATGTAAAATTGATATGTTATATAGCATGTTATATCAAAAGCATGAATAATATGTTAAAGAATTAGAATTATGCATACCTATATCCATGTTGAACTCAAATGAACAAATATGCATGTGGCATATACATGGGTAGATAACATAAGAGTATGTTATCATGAGATCCTGAAATCTTCATTTACTACACCAAGTAGTAGCCCCACCATTTAGCATGAAAAGATAACCAGATGAAGACTTGCTGGAGTCTCTATCTCCTCCCCAATCAGCATCAGAATAGCCACGTAAACCAAGGTCTTTACCTTGGTAACAAAGCCAATATTCCTTAGTACCCTTGAGGTATCTTAGGATCCTTCTGACACGCTTCTAATGCTCTAGACTGGGGTTGGGAGAATATCGTGCTAGAAGTCCAACCGCTTGCCTGACGTCTGGGCTTGTATATAACATGGCGTACATCAAGCTACCAATGGCACTTAGGTAGGGGATCTGAGCCATCTCTTCCTTCTCCTTTGGAATATTAGGACATAAGTCCTCTCCAATCTTGCAACCATATGCAGGAGGTGTACTCATGGGCTTTACGTCTGTTAAGTTGAACCTTGCAAGAATCTTATCAATATAAGGCTCTTGAGAAAGAGGCAACAGCTTTGCCTTTCTATCCCTCAGGATCTTAACCCCTAGGATAAAGGCAGCCTCTCCCATGTCCTTCATGTCAAAGGTGGAAGACAACCATCCCTTGATGGTACTTAACAATGCAAGCCCATTACTTGCAATCAGTATATCATCTACATATAGAGTCAATACTACAAAACTAGACCCAGAAGAGTACAAGTATACACAATGGTCTTCATGCATCATCACAAAGCCATAGCTTGTGATTGCATGGTGAAACTTCAAGTACCACTGTCTTGAAGCTTGCTTAAGACCATAGATAGACTTCTTTAGTCTACATACCTTGTCCTCTTGACCCTTTTGGACAAACCCCTCGGGTTGTCTCATATATATCTCCTCACTCAAATCACCATTGAGAAAGGCGGTCTTTACATCCATCTGATGTAACTCTAGGTCTAGATTTGCTACGATGGCAAGTAATATCCTGATGGAAGTGAATTTCACAACAGGAGAGAAGGTGTCTTTGAAATCAACACCCTCCTTCTGTGTAAAACCCTTGGCCACCAAACGGGCCTTGTATCTTTCGATACTTCCATCAAAGTTCACCTTGATCTTGAGAACCCACTTGTTCCCAATTGCCTTACGGCCTAGAGGAAGATCACTTAGCTCCCAAACCCCATTGAGATGCATTGAATGCAACTCATCCTTCATTGCATTTAGCCACTCTTCCCTTTGTGCACCCTCAAGAGCCTCCTTAATGTTACTTGGCTCATCTATCTCAGATGCAACCAAATTTGCCTCACTATCCAAGATCCACCATTCTTTAGGTGGTCCAAATTTCCTCATTGATCTTCTCAATATAGGCTGAGATGGAGGCAACTCATGCTCCATCTCTTGAGGCTCAACATTTTGCCCTTGAGTATCCTCAACTCCCTCTTGAACAAAACCTTCCTCTTGGAAGTCTTGCTCATGTTGGTCCACAACAACAGGGATTTCTAGAGCCATTGCTCCACGTGGTTGAGGTACTCCCTCTAGAGTAGGTGCATGTGTCCCAAGTGTCCTTATGACACTTGGTTGACCCTCATCTAGGATCTGGCTTAATGAGGTTAAGTCACCACACTCACCAACTTTGGGGAACTCATCCTCCACAAAGTTAGCATTCCTTGCATCAAAGATGTTCCCAATTTTGTGACTTACATCCAAGAACACATAACCCCTAGATTGTTCAGCATAACCAAGGAAGGCACACTTCCTCCCTCTTGGACCCAACTTTCCCAAAGGGTGGTCCGTTATGTGAACATAAGCTAAACAACCCCAAGGGCGTAAATAGCTTAGGTTAGGAGTTTTCTTCTTCCATAACTCATATGGAGAAGAATTCACATTCTTGGTGGGTACTCTATTAAGGACATGAACTGCACACAGCAGTGCATCACTCCAATAAGTGATGTCTAAATTGGCCTTTGCCATCATGGAACGTACCATGTCCATAAGAGTTCTATTCTTCCTCTCAGACACTCCATTCTGTTGGGGTGTCCAAGGAAGAGTGAACTCCCTCTCAATACCCTTCAAGTCACAAAATGCCTTGAATGCATTTGATGTATACTCTCCACCCTTATCTGTCCTTAAGGACTTAACCTTCTTACCTACTTGGTTCTCAACCAAGTGCACATACTTCTCAAAGCATGCCAAGGCCTCTGCCTTGTTTCTTAGTAAGTAGATGTGGGTGAATCGAGTGTAATCATCTGTGAAAGTGATGAAGTACTTGAATCCATTTCTGGATTCAACCCTTATTGGCCCACACAGGTCAGAATGAACTAAACTTAGTGCCTCACTTCTCCTAGTTGCTTTGCCAAAAGGCTTTCTTGTGGCTTTGCCCTCTAGGCATGATTGGCAACTTGGAAGGACAACCTTGGTCAAGGAACCTAGCAAGCCACTCTTGGCTAGCTTGTCCATTCTATCTTGACCAATATGACCCAACCTCTCATGCCATCTCATTTCATTTGTGACCTCTGTCACATAGCAACTAGGACTTGCAACAGAATGGTCAGTTGGCTTCAACTCATAAAGCCCATTATTAACCGAGCAAGTGCATACTATCTTATTATCTTTAATAATAGACACATTATTATTAAAGAATTTAAAGCAATAATTGTACTTCAACATACAACTTATAGAAATCAAATTTCTACAAATGTTTGGTACATACAATACATCTATTAGATACAAATATCCAATATCTATAGGAATTCTACATGTTCCTATGCCTTCTACTTCCAGCCTGGCATCATTTCCCACTGAAACGTGCTTAGCTCCTTTTGAGAGCTTCCTATAGGCCACGAACCAGGACTTGTCCCGGGCTATGTGGTCTGTTGCTCCTGAGTCTACAATCCACAAAGAATTGCACTCAGTTAGTAATGTACATGACACAACATGTACAATGGAAGTAGAAGGGTATGTATGTACCTTGGGTGGACCCTTGCAATCTTTTGCAAAGTGTCCTTTATGCCCACAGTTGAAGCACTTCAGCTTGCTTATGTCCTGCTTCTTCTTGAACTTTTTCTTGGAAGCAGGACCTTTTCCCTTGCCCTTCCCTGGCCCTCCTTTGCCACCATTCTTCTTCCATCCCTTCTGGATAGAAGATGAGGCAACATATGCCTTAGAATGGTCCTTGAGGGCCATCACCTCAGCCTCAAGGAGGAGGTGACGAGCAATGTCATCAAATGACATTATTTGAGGGTTATGGCGTAAGTTGACCTTCATCAACTGCCATTCCTCATCGGGCAAGGAACGGATTATTGCTTGCACTTGTTGCTCATCAGTGAGCACATGCCCTGCTGTCTTGAGTTGGTGGATCATGCGTGACATTTCACGCAAGTGAGCACTCATAGAGTGATCAGCATGCTTCACATAATTCTCAAACCTGAGAATCATTGAGCGTTGTTTCTCTACAGAAACATCTCCATACTTGGCCTTGACTGAGTCCCATATGGCCTTGGCCCCCTCAAGCATGGAGAATTCCACCATAATCTCATCCACCATAGTGGAGAGGAGAGTGACTCTACACATAGAGTTCTTCTTTAGGAATGCCTCATAGGCAGTCCTATCCACTCCCTCAGCAGGAGGCATGATCTCATGAGTGAGCACATCAAGAGTATCTTGCTCAGTTAAAATGAATTTGACCTTCTGTTGCCAAATTGAATAGTTTTCACCATCCAATTTGAGGTCACGGTTTAATTCTGCAACTATATTCTTACAAGCCATCTACATTGATGCAATTCACATGTTTTAGTTCAATTTACACAACAAGACTCAACAAAGCAACATGTGTATGAAACAACTTCTAACATGCTCATATATGGCAAAAGAGATGCATATAGCATTCAATCAGAAATACACAAACATGCCTTCATTGCTTCATACACATATCCTTCATTAGCCTTTATCAAAATCATACACATATGTATGATCCTAAATCATGCTTACTATATGCAACATATACATTTTCATGACCTAGGCTCTGATACCAATTGAAGATTTCAGGATCTCATGATAACATATTTTTATGTTATCTACTCATGTATATGCCACATGCATATTTGTTCATTTGAGTTCAACATGGATATAAGCATGCATCATTCTAACATATTTTCATGCATTTGATATAACATGTTATATAACATATTTTAACATACATATTGTGTCAAACAAATCCTAGCATGCTACTAAGAACATACATGTAAATAATAAATGAAACCTAACATGCTACTAAACCAAGAAAAATGTGTACCTTTCTTCTTGGTTAGCTTTGATGAAAACCTGAGGAAGAACTTGATCTTGGAGGAGCACCTTGAGGCTTGAATTGAGATGAACAATCTCAATGTAAATCCACCCACAATGCTCTCAAAAAGTGTTTAATATTTCGGCCTCTAAAGGAAATAGGAGGAGAACAATTTTCTCTCAAGAAAATGGAGCAAATGGAGTGCCAAATTCGTGCATAAAATGGCTGGCCACTAAAGGCTATTTATAGATGACCAAAAGGCACACCTTTACACCAAGAAAGGTGTCTTTTAAGCCAAAGAACACTTCCTTTGGCCAAGGGTCATGTATGGTGGCGAAAATACATGTCTCTTTGGCCAAGGAACACTTCCTTTGGTAACCAAAAGACACCCCTTTGGCCGAAATACATGTGTCTCCTTTGGCCAAATAACATGTCTTTTAAGACCTATGCCGAAAATACATGTCCTCTTAAGGCCAAGACCACCTGACATCACTCTTTGCTACAAAGGTCAAAGGACATCACCTGGTGCAATAACCACCCCAACCACCCCATGGCCGAATATACATGTCTATTCACTCAAGGAACACTTCCTTTGGATGAAAAGACATGTTCTTTTAGCCAATAGTCATCTCTTTTGATGAAGAGACATACCTTTACACAAAAGATGTGTCTCTTGGTGGTTTTGAGCTAAAAGCAAGGTGAGCTGGCACAAAGCTAGCTCACTATACTACTTATGCACCATTGAGCTCCTTTGAGCTCCAACCAAGCTCCATGAACTGAGGTCCAGCTCCTTGAGCTGACCTTGAGCTGGAGTTAGCTGCTCTCAGCTGAAGTGAACTGAAGTCCAGCTACATTCAGCTACCAGAAGCTGAAGTGAGCTGACTTGAGCTGACTTGAGCTAACTTGAGCTACTTATAGCTAAAGTGAGCTACTTGAGCTGAAGTGAGCTACTTGAGCTGAAGTATAGCTACATTGAGCTACTTAAGCTACTGAAGCTTGAGCTGACTTGAGCTAACTTGAGCTGAAGTCCAGCTACTTTGAGCTACTTATAGCTGAAGTGAGCTAACTTGAGCTAAAGTCTGAGCTACTTCTAGCTGCCTTAGATAGCTGATTAAGCTAGAGTTAGCTCAATGAGCTCAAATCCTACCTTAAAAGGATCTTTGCACCAAGAATTCCAAGCGTTTCATCCCAAACAAGTAGCTAATGAGCTCATTTTAAACAAGTTGTGAACGTTCCATTTCGTTCCAAACCAGTTGTGAATGTTTCCATTTCAAGCAAACAAGAGAATGTTCCTGTTCCAAATGAGTGAATGTTTCCATTTCCTAAACAGGTTGTTAAGAACGTTGTGAATGTTTCCATTTCATTCCAAACAAATTGTGAATGTTTCCATTTCGTTCCAAACTAGTTGTGAATGTTTCCATTTCATTCCAAACAAGTTGTGAATGTTTCCATTTCATTCCAAACAAGTTGTGAATGTTTCCATTTCATTCCAAACAAGTTGTGAATGTTTCCATTTCATTCCAAACAAGTTGTGAATGTTTCCATTTCATTCCAAACAAGTTGTGAATGTTTCCATTTCATTCCAAAACAAGTTGTGAATGTTTCCATTTCATTCCAAACAAGTTGTGAATGTTTCCATTTCATTCCAAACAAGTTGTGAATGTTTCCATTTCATTCCAAACAAGTTGTGAATGTTTCCATTTCATTCCAAACAAGTTGTGAATGTTTCCATTTCATTCCAAACAAGTTGTGAATGTTTCCATTTCATTCCAAACAAGTTGTGAATGTTTCCATTTCATTCCAAACAAGTTGTGAATGTTTCCATTTCATTCCAAACAAGTTGTGAATGTTTCCATTTCATTCCAAACAAGTTGTGAATGTTTCCATTTCATTCCAAACTAGTTGTGAATGTTTCCATTTCATTCCAAACTAGTTGTGAATGTTTCCATTTCATTCCAAACAAGTTGTGAATGTTTCCATTTCATTCCAAACAAGTTGTGAATGTTTCCATTTCATTCCAAACAAGTTGTGAATGTTTCCATTTCATTCCAAACAAGTTGTGAATGTTTCCATTTCATTCCAAACAAGTTGTGAATGTTTCCATTTCATTCCAAACAAGTTGTGAATGTTTCCATTTCATTCCAAACAAGTTGTGAATGTTTCCATTTCATTCCAAACAAGTTGTGAATGTTTCCATTTCATTCCAAACAAGTTGTGAATGTTTCCATTTCATTCCAAACAAGTTGTGAATGTTTCCATTTCATTCCAAACAAGTTGTGAATGTTTCCATTTCATTCCAAACAAGTTGTGAATGTTTCCATTTCATTCCAAACAAGTTGTGAATGTTTCCATTTCATTCCAAACTAGTTGTGAATGTTTCCATTTCATTCCAAACTAGTTGTGAATGTTTCCATTTCATTCCAAACAAGTTGTGAATGTTTCCATTTCATTCAAGTTGTGAAAACAAGTTGTGAATGTTTCCATTTCATTCCAAACAAGTTGTGAATGTTTCCATTTCATTCCAAACTAGTTGTGAATGTTTCCATTTCATTCCAAACAAGTTGTGAATGTTTCCATTTCATTTCATTCCAAACAAGTTGTGAATGTTTCCATTTCATTCCAAACAAGTTGTGAATGTTTCCATTTCATTCCAAACTAGTTGTGAATGTTTCCATTTCATTCCAAACAAGTTGTGAATGTTTCCATTTCATTCCAAACTAGTTGTGAATGTTTCCATTTCATTCCAAGTTGTGAAGTTTCCATTTCACATTAGTTGTGAATGTTTCCATTTCATTCCAAACAAGTTGTGAATGTTTCCATTTCATTCCAAACAAGTTGTGAATGTTTCCATTTCATTCCAAACTAGTTGTGAATGTTTCCATTTCATTCCAAACAAGTTGTGAATGTTTCCATTTCATTCCAAACAAGTTGTGAATGTTTCCATTTCATTCCAAACAAGTTGTGAATGTTTCCATTTCATTCCAAACTAGTTGTGAATGTTTCCATTTCATTCCAAACAAGTTGTGAATGTTTCCATTTCATTCCAAACTAGTTGTGAATGTTTCCATTTCATTCCAAACTAGTTGTGAATGTTTCCATTTCATTCCAAACAAGTTGTGAATGTTTCCATTTCATTCCAAACAAGTTGTGAATGTTTCCATTTCATTCAAAACTAGTTGTGAATGTTTCCATTTCATTCCAAACAAGTTGTGAATGTTTCCATTTCATTCCAAACAAGTTGTGAATGTTTCCATTTCATTCCAAACAAGTTGTGAATGTTTCCATTTCATTCCAAACAAGTTGTGAATGTTTCCATTTCATTCCAAACAAGTTGTGAATGTTTCCATTTCATTCCAAACAAGTTGTGAATGTTTCCATTTCATTCCAAACAAGTTGTGAATGTTTCCATTTCATTCCAAACAAGTTGTGAATGTTTCCATTTCATTCCAAACAAGTTGTGAATGTTTCCATTTCATTCCAAACAAGTTGTGAATGTTTCCATTTCATTCCAAACAAGTTGTGAATGTTTCCATTTCATTCCAAACAAGTTGTGAATGTTTCCATTTCATTCCAAACAAGTTGTGAATGTTTCCATTTCATTCCAAACTAGTTGTGAATGTTTCCATTTCATTCCAAACAAGTTGTGAATGTTTCCATTTCATTCCAAACAAGTTGTGAATGTTTCCATTTCATTCCAAACAAGTTGTGAATGTTTCCATTTCATTCCAAACTAGTTGTGAATGTTTGCATTTCATTCCAAACAAGTTGTGAATGTTTCCATTTCATTCCAAACAAGTTGTGAATGTTTCCATTTCATTCCAAACAAGTTGTGAATGTTTCCATTTCATTCCAAACAAGTTGTGAATGTTTCCATTTCATTCCAAACTAGTTGTGAATGTTTCCATTTCATTCCAAACAAGTTGTGAATGTTTCCATTTCATTCCAAACAAGTTGTGAATGTTTCCATTTCATTCCAAACAAGTTGTGAATGTTTCCATTTCATTCCAAACAAGTTGTGAATGTTTCCATTTCATTCCAAACAAGTTGTGAATGTTTCCATTTCATTCCAAACTAGTTGTGAATGTTTCCATTTCATTCCAAACAAGTTGTGAATGTTTCCATTTCATTCCAAACAAGTTGTGAATGTTTCCATTTCATTCCAAACAAGTTGTGAATGTTTCCATTTCATTCCAAAAGTTGTTGTGAATGTTTCCATTTCATTCCAAACAAGTTGTGAATGTTTCCATTTCATTCCAAACAAGTTGTGAATGTTTCCATTTCATTCCAAACAAGTTGTGAATGTTTCCATTTCATTCCAAACAAGTTGTGAATGTTTCCATTTCATTCCAAAACAAGTTGTGAATGTTTCCATTTCATTCCAAACAAGTTGTGAATGTTTCCATTTCATTCCAAACAAGTTGTGAATGTTTCCATTTCATTCCAAACAAGTTGTGAATGTTTCCATTTCATTCCAAACAAACTAGTTGTGAATGTTTCCATTTCATTCCAAACTAGTTGTGAATGTTTCCATTTCATTCCAAACTAGTTGTGAATGTTTCCATTTCATTCCAAACAAGTTGTGAATGTTTCCATTTCATTCCAAACAAGTTGTGAATGTTTCCATTTCATTCCAAACAAGTTGTGAATGTTTCCATTTCATTCCAAACAAGTTGTGAATGTTTCCATTTCATTCCAAACAAGTTGTGAATGTTTCCATTTCATTCCAAACAAGTTGTGAATGTTTCCATTTCATTCCAAACAAGTTGTGAATGTTTCCATTTCATTCCAAACAAGTTGTGAATGTTTCCATTTCATTTGTGAATGTTTCCATTTCATTCCAAACAAGTTGTGAATGTTTCCATTTCATTCCAAACAAGTTGTGAATGTTTCCATTTCATTCCAAACAAGTTGTGAATGTTTCCATTTCATTCCAAACAAGTTGTGAATGTTTCCATTTCATTCCAAACAAGTTGTGAATGTTTCCATTTCATTCCAAACTAGTTGTGAATGTTTCCATTTCATTCCAAACAAGTTGTGAATGTTTCCATTTCATTCCAAACAAGTTGTGAATGTTTCCATTTCATTCCAAACAAGTTGTGAATGTTTCCATTTCATTCCAAACAAGTTGTGAATGTTTCCATTTCATTCCAAACAAGTTGTGAATGTTTCCATTTCATTCCAAACAAGTTGTGAATGTTTCCATTTCATTCCAAACAAGTTGTGAATGTTTCCATTTCATTCCAAACAAGTTGTGAATGTTTCCATTTCATTCCAAACAAGTTGTGAATGTTTCCATTTCATTCCAAACAAGTTGTGAATGTTTCCATTTCATTCCAAACAAGTTGTGAATGTTTCCATTTCATTCCAAACAAGTTGTGAATGTTTCCATTTCATTCCAAACAAGTTGTGAATGTTTCCATTTCATTCCAAACAAGTTGTGAATGTTTCCATTTCATTCCAAACAAGTTGTGAATGTTTTCATTCCAAACAAGTTGTGAATGTTTCCATTTCATTCCAAACAAGTTGTGAATGTTTCCATTTCATTCCAAACAAGTTGTGAATGTTTCCATTTCATTCCAAACTAGTTGTGAATGTTTCCATTTCATTCCAAACAAGTTGTGAATGTTTCCATTTCATTCCAAACAAGTTGTGAATGTTTCCATTTCATTCCAAACAAGTTGTGAATGTTTCCATTTCATTCCAAACAAGTTGTGAATGTTTCCATTTCATTCCAAACAAGTTGTGAATGTTTCCATTTCATTCCAAACTAGTTGTGAATGTTTCCATTTCATTCCAAACAAGTTGTGAATGTTTCCATTTCATTCCAAACAAGTTGTGAATGTTTCCATTTCATTCCAAACAAGTTGTGAATGTTTCCATTTCATTCCAAACAAGTTGTGAATGTTTCCATTTCATTCCAAACAAGTTGTGAATGTTTCCATTTTCATTCCAAACAAGTTGTGAATGTTTCCATTTCATTCCAAACTAGTTGTGAATGTTTCCATTTCATTCCAAACAAGTTGTGAATGTTTCCATTTCATTCCAAACAAGTTGTGAATGTTTCCATTTCATTCCAAACAAGTTGTGAATGTTTCCATTTCATTCCAAACAAGTTGTGAATGTTTCCATTTCATTCATTTCATTCCAAACAAGTTGTGAATGTTTCCATTTCATTCCAAACAAGTTGTGAATGTTTCCATTTCATTCCAAACAAGTTGTGAATGTTTCCATTTCATTCCAAACAAGTTGTGAATGTTTCCATTTCATTCCAAACAAGTTGTGAATGTTTCCATTTCATTCCAAACAAGTTGTGAATGTTTCCATTTCATTCCAAACTAGTTGTGAATGTTTCCAGTTTCATTCCAAAAAAAGTTGTGAATGTTTCCATTTCATTCCAAACAAGTTGTGAATGTTTCCATTTCATTCCAAACAAGTTGTGAATGTTTCCATTTCATTCCAAACAAGTTGTGAATGTTTCCATTTCATTCCAAACTAGTTGTGAATGTTTCCATTTCATTCCAAACAAGTTGTGAATGTTTCCATTTCATTCCAAACTAGTTGTGAATGTTTCCATTTCATTCCACACAAGTTGTGAATGTTTCATTTCATTCCAAACAAGTTGTGAATGTTTCCATTTCATTCCAAACAAGTTGTGAATGTTTCCATTTCATTCCAAACAAGTTGTGAATGTTTCCATTTCATTCCAAACAAGTTGTGAATGTTTCCATTTCATTCCAAACAAGTTGTGAATGTTTCCATTTCAGTCCAAACAAGTTGTGAATGTTTCCATTTCATTCCAAACAAGTTGTGAATGTTTCCATTTCATTCCAAACAAGTTGTGAATGTTTCCATTTCATTCCAAACAAGTTGTGAATGTTTCCATTTCATTCCAAACAAGTTGTGAATGTTTCCATTTCATTCCAAACAAGTTGTGAATGTTTCCATTTCATTCCAAACAAGTTGTGAATGTTTCCATTTCATTCCAAACAAGTTGTGAATGTTTCCATTTCATTCCAAACAAGTTGTGAATGTTTCCATTTCATTCCAAACAAGTTGTGAATGTTTCCATTTCATTCCAAACTAGTTGTGAATGTTTCCATTTCATTCCAAACAAGTTGTGAATGTTTCCATTTCATTCTAAACTAGTTGTGAAAGTTTCCATTTCATTCCAAACAAGTTGTTAATATTCAATTTCGTTGCAAACTATTTGCGAGTGTTTACATTTCATTCTAAACGAGTTGTGAATGTTTCCTTTTCATCCCACACAAGTTGTCAATGTTTCCATTTCATTCCAAACAAGTTGTGAGTGTTCAAATTTATTCCAAACCAGTTGTGGATGTTTCGATTTTATTCCAAACAAGTTGAGAATGTTCCATTTCGTTCCAAATTGGTTGTGAATGTTTCCATTCCATTCCAAACAGGTTTTGAAAGTTCCCATTTCATTCTTCCAAAAAAGTTGTGAATGTTTCCATTTCATTCCAAACAAATTGTGAATGTTCCATTTCATTCCAAACTACTTAGTGAATGGTTCCATTTCATTCCAAACAAGTTGTGAATGTTTCCATTTCATTCCAAACAAGTTGTGAATGTTTCCATTTCATTCCAAACTAGTTGTGAATGTTTCCATTTCATTCCAAACAAGTTGTGAATGTTTCCATTTCATTCCAAACAAGTTGTGAATGTTTCCATTTCATTCCAAACAAGTTGTGAATGTTTCCATTTCATTCCAAACAAGTTGTGAATGTTTCCATTTCATTCCAAACAAGTTGTGAATGTTTCCATTTCATTCCAAAACAAGTTGTGAAAGTTTCCATTTCATTCCAAACAAGTTGTGAATGTTTCCATTTCATTCCAAACAAGTTGTGAATGTTTCCATTTCATTCCAAACTAGTTGTGAATGTTTCCATTTCATTCCAAACAAGTTGTGAATGTTTCCATTTCATTCCAAACAAGTTGTGAATGTTTCCATTTCATTCCAAACTAGTTGTGAATGTTTCCATTTCATTCCAAACAAGTTGTGAATGTTTCCATTTCATTCCAAACAAGTTGTGAATGTTTCCATTTCATTCCAAACAAGTTGTGAATGTTTCCATTTCATTCCAAAACAAGTTGTGAATGTTTCCATTTCATTCCAAACAAGTTGTGAATGTTTCCATTTCATTCCAAACAAGTTGTGAATGTTTCCATTTCATTCCAAACAAGTTGTGAATGTTTCCATTTCATTCCAAACAAGTTGTGAATGTTTCCATTTCATTCCAAACTAGTTGTGAATGTTTCCATTTCATTCCAAACAAGTTGTGAATGTTTCCATTTCATTCCAAACTAGTTGTGAATGTTTCCATTTCATTCCAAAACTAGTTGTGAATGTTTCCATTTCATTCCAAACTAGTTGTGAATGTTTCCATTTCATTCCAAACAAGTTGTGAATGTTTCCATTTCATTCCAAACTAGTTGTGAATGTTTCCATTTCATTCCAAACAAGTTGTGAATGTTTCCATTTCATTCCAAAACTAGTTGTGAATGTTTCCATTTCATTCCAAACAAGTTGTGAATGTTTCCATTTCATTCCAAACTAGTTGTGAATGTTTCCATTTCATTCCAAACTAGTTGTGAATGTTTCCATTTCATTCCAAACAAGTTGTGAATGTTTCCATTTCATTCCAAACAAGTTGTGAATGTTTCCATTTCATTCCAAACAAGTTGTGAATGTTTCCATTTCATTCCAAACAAGTTGTGAATGTTTCCATTTCATTCCAAACAAGTTGTGAATGTTTCCATTTCATTCCAAACAAGTTGTGAATGTTTCCATTTCATTCCAAACAAGTTGTGAATGTTTCCATTTCATTCCAAACAAGTTGTGAATGTTTCCATTTCATTCCAAACAAGTTGTGAATGTTTCCATTTCATTCCAAACAAGTTGTGAATGTTTCCATTTCATTCCAAACAAGTTGTGAATGTTCTCATTTCATTCCAAACAAGTTGTGAATGTTTCCATTTCATTCCAAACAAGTTGTGAATGTTTCCATTTCATTCCAAACTAGTTGTGAATGTTTCCATTTCATTCCAAACAAGTTGTGAATGTTTCCATTTCATTCCAAACAAGTTGTGAATGTTTCCATTTCATTCCAAACAAGTTGTGAATGTTTCCATTTCATTCCAAACTAAGTTGTGAATGTTTCCATTTCATTCCAAACAAGTTGTGAATGTTTCCATTTCATTCAAAACAAGTTGTGAATGTTTCCATTTCATTCCAAACAAGTTGTGAATGTTTCCATTTCATTCCAAACTAGTTGTGAATGTTTCCATTTCATTCCAAACTAGTTGTGAATGTTTCCATTTCATTTCTAAACAAGTTGTGAATGTTTCCATTTCATTCCAAACAAGTTGTGAATGTTTCCATTTCATTCCAAAACTAGTTGTGAATGTTTCCATTTCATTCCAAACAAGTTGTGAATGTTTCCATTTCATTCCAAACAAGTTGTGAATGTTTCCATTTCATTCCAAACAAGTTGTGAATGTTTCCATTTCATTCCAAACAAGTTGTGAATGTTTCCATTTCATTCCAAACAAGTTGTGAATGTTTCCATTTCATTCCAAACAAGTTGTGAATGTTTCCATTTCATTCCAAACAAGTTGTGAATGTTTCCATTTCATTCCAAACAAGTTGTGAATGTTTCCATTTCATTCCAAACAAGTTGTGAATGTTTCCATTTCATTCCAAACAAGTTGTGAATGTTTCCATTTCATTCCAAACAAGTTGTGAATGTTTCCATTTCATTCCAAACTAGTTGTGAATGTTTCCATTTCATTCCAAACAAGTTGTGAATGTTTCCATTTCATTCCAAACTAGTTGTGAATGTTTCCAATTTTCATTCCAAACAAGTTGTGAATGTTTCCATTTCATTCCAAACAAGTTGTGAATGTTTCCATTTCATTCCAAACTAGTTGTGAATGTTTCCATTTCATTCCAAACAAGTTGTGAATGTTTCCATTTCATTCCAAACTAGTTGTGAATGTTTCCATTTCATTCCAAACTAGTTGTGAATGTTTCCATTTCATTCCAAACAAGTTGTGAATGTTTCCATTTCATTCCAAACTAGTTGTGAATGTTTCCATTTCATTCCAAACTAGTTGTGAATGTTTCCATTTCATTCCAAACAAGTTGTGAATGTTTCCATTTCATTCCAAACAAGTTGTGAATGTTTCCATTTCATTCCAAACTAGTTGTGAATGTTTCCATTTCATTCCAAACAAGTTGTGAATGTTTCCATTTCATTCCAAACAAGTTGTGAATGTTTCCATTTCATTCCAAACAAGTTGTGAATGTTTCCATTTCATTCCAAACTAGTTGTGAATGTTTCCATTTCATTCCAAACTAGTTGTGAATGTTTCCATTTCATTCCAAACAAGTTGTGAATGTTTCCATTTCAAACTTGTGAATGTTTCCATTTCATTCCAAACAAGTTGTGAATGTTTCCATTTCATTCCAAACAAGTTGTGAATGTTTCCATTTCATTCCAAACAAGTTGTGAATGTTTCCATTTCATTCCAAACAAGTTGTGAATGTTTCCATTTCATTCCAAACAAGTTGTGAATGTTTCCATTTCATTCCAAACAAGTTGTGAATGTTTCCATTTCATTCCAAACAAGTTGTGAATGTTTCCATTTCATTCCAAACTAGTTGTGAATGTTTCCATTTCATTCCAAACAAGTTGTGAATGTTTCCATTTCATTCCAAACAAGTTGTGAATGTTTCCATTTCATTCCAAACAAGTTGTGAATGTTTCCATTTCATTCCAAACTAGTTGTGAATGTTTCCATTTCATTCCAAACAAGTTGTGAATGTTTCCATTTCATTCCAAACAAGTTGTGAATGTTTCCATTTCATTCCAAACAAGTTGTGAATGTTTCCATTTCATTCCAAACAAGTTGTGAATGTTTCCATTTCATTCCAAACAAGTTGTGAATGTTTCCATTTCATTCCAAACTAGTTGTGAATGTTTCCATTTCATTCCAAACAAGTTGTGAATGTTTCCATTTCATTCCAAACAAGTTGTGAATGTTTCCATTTCATTCCAAACTAGTTGTGAATGTTTCCATTTCATTCCAAACAAGTTGTGAATGTTTCCATTTCATTCCAAAACAAGTTGTGAATGTTTCCATTTCATTCCAAACAAGTTGTGAATGTTTCCATTTCATTCCAAACAAGTTGTGAATGTTTCCATTTCATTCCAAACAAGTTGTGAATGTTTCCATTTCATTCCAAACAAGTTGTGAATGTTTCCATTTCATTCCAAACAAGTTGTGAATGTTTCCATTTCATTCCAAACAAGTTGTGAATGTTTCCATTTCATTCCAAACAAGTTGTGAATGTTTCCATTTCATTCGAAACAAGTTGTGAATGTTTCCATTTCATTCCAAACAAGTTGTGAATGTTTCCATTTCATTCAAAACAAGTTGTGAATGTTTCCATTTCATTCCAAACAAGTTGTGAATGTTTCCATTTCATTCCAAACAAGTTGTGAATGTTTCCATTTCATTCCAAACTAGTTGTGGAATGTTTCCATTTCATTCCAAACAAGTTGTGAATGTTTCCATTTCATTCCAAACAAGTTGTGAATGTTTCCATTTCATTCAAAACAAGTTGTGAATGTTTCCATTTCATTCCAAACAAGTTGTGAATGTTTCCATTTCATTCCAAACTAGTTGTGAATGTTTCCATTTCATTCAAAACAAGTTGTGAATGTTTCCATTTCATTCCAAACAAGTTGTGAATGTTTCCATTTCATTCCAAACAAGTTGTGAATGTTTCCATTTCATTCCAAACAAGTTCCAATGTTTTCATTTCATTTAAAATAGTTTGAATGTTTCCATTCATTCAAAACTAGTTGTGAATGTTTCCATTTCATTCCAAACAAGTTGTGAATGTTTCCATTTCATTCCAAACAAGTTGTGAATGTTTCATTTCATTCCAAACAAGTTGTGAATGTTTCCATTTCATTCCAAACTAGTTGTGAATGTTTCCATTTCATTCCAAACTAGTTGTGAATGTTTCCATTTCATTCCAAAACAACTTGTGAATGTTTCCATTTCATTCCAAACAAGTTGTGAATGTTTCCATTTCATTCCAAACAAGTTGTGAATTTTTAGGCATTGAATTCCAAGCTGAAGTTGTGAATGTTTCCACCCACATTCCAAACAAGTTGTGAATGTTTCCATTTCATTCCAAACAAATTGTGAATGTTTCCCATTTCATTCCAAACTTGTTGTGAATGTTTCAAATGGAATGCCAACAAATTAATAAAATGGCCAGCCCCTTTAGCCTATTTATAGATGACCAAAAGTTTCACCTTTCATCCAAGCAAGTTGTCCTTTAAGCCAAGGAACACTTCCTTTCCAAGGGTCATCTATTTTGGTGAAAATACATGTCTCTTTCGCCAAATAACACTTCCTTTGGTCCAAAAGACACCTATTGGCCAAAATAATGTCCATTTCATTCCAAAACATGTTGTTTCAAGCCCATTTCATTCAAAAGTTGTGAATGTTTACATGTCCCTTAAGGCCAGTTGTCAAGACATCAAACTTGGTGCTAAAACCACCTATTGGCCGAATATACATGTCCAAACTCAAGGAACACTTCCCTTGGATGAAAAAACATGTTCTTTTAGCCAATACTCATCTCTTTTGCTGAAGAGACATACCTTTACACAAAAGATGTGTCTCTTGGTGGTTTTGAACTAAAAGTAAGGTGAGCTGGCATAAAGCTAGCTCACTATACTAATATGCACTATTGAGCTCATCTGAGCTCAAACCAAGCTCCATTAATTGAGGTCAGCTCAACCAGCTCCTTGAGCTGACCTTGAGCTGGAGTTAGCTGCTCTCAGCTGAAGTGAACTGAAGTCCAGCTAAATTCAGCTACCAGAAGCTGAAGTGAGCTAACTTGAGCTGACTTAAGCTGACTTGAGCTAACTTGAGCTAACTTGAGCTGAAGTCCAGCTGCTTTGAGCTACTTATAGCTGAAGTGAGTTGACTTGAGCTAAAGTCTAGCTACTCTGAGCTACTTATAGTTCCAGTGAGCTAACATAAGCTAACTTAAGCTTAAGTCTAATTACCTTAAGCTAACCATAAGCTGAAGTCCAGCTGCTTCCAGCCATTTAAAGCTGAAGTGAAGTTTAACTTGAGCTCCAGGAAGCTAGTTCTAGCTGCCTTAGATAGCTGATTAAGCTAGAGCTAGCTCAATGAGCTCAAATCCTACCTTAAAAGGATCTTGGTGTGCCAAGAATTCCAGCAGTTATGACTGTTTCTATTTCATTCCAAACAAGTTGTGAATATTTGCATTTCATCCCAAACAAGTTCTTAATGTTTCCATTTCATTTGAAAGAAGTTGTGAATGTTGCATTTCATTCCAAACCAGTTGTGAATGTTTTCATTTCATTGTTTCCATTTCATTCCAAACAAGTTCTGAATGTTCCATTTCAGTCCAAACTAGTTGTGAATGGTTCCATTTCATTCCAAACAAGTTGTGACTGTTCCATTTCATTCCAAAGTAGTTGTGAATGTTTCCATTTATTTCTAAACAAGTTGTGAAAGTTTCCATTTCATTACAAATAAGTTGTTTATCTGAATGTTTGCACAATTTTCATTTTAACTCTAGGCATCACTTTCATTGCCTTTGCCATCTCAAAAACATTATTCTCACAACAAGTAAAAGTGTAGGAATAATTTACCTTAGGGATGCTGTATGCACTCAAAACAAATGGACCTAAACACACACAAGTGTTATGGTTATGAGAAACACAAGTTATGCATGTCAAAACAATAGTTTGCATAGGCCATTCAAGCAAACAAAAGTTGAACACAATGTGGCCTATAAAAATAACAAAACTAGGATGCATGAATTTCTCAAAAATGCTAAGAATTTTAAATGAAACAAGATCAAACTTATTTTTATATGTATATGCACCACAATGCATGAAATTTATGAATTTGCATGGAATGTGACACAAAACAAAGGACTCAACACATCTGCCTAAAAGGCTGAATTTAAAACCAGAATTTTCACTCAAAATAAAAACTTTCAGGTTTGGACATAAAGCAAAAATATCAATGCTCAAAACTTTGTGTAATGCATGTGTAACGAAAAAAAATGCTTGCTGGAAAATAAAGATTGACACACAAAAATGGGCTGAATATAAATGTGAATCAAAGAAGTATGTAATGTATATGTGTGAGCTAATTTATGCATGAAAAATTCCAAAGAAGCAGATTTAACTTAAGGCAAAACAAAACAATGTGAAATGGATGCAAAACTAACAAATTCAAAAACAAAAGACTCCAAAACAGATTTTTCTTTAGAGAAACTCAAGGAATTCCAAAGATGATTTGACAAAACCAAAGAATTAGAAGCTTTAAAACCATATTTTGTCAAATTTTCATGCTTACTTCCTTCTCTTAATCTAGTTTCATGAAAACCATTTTCAAAATAACATTGCAAGCAAACACACATTGTTTGAGATTTTCATGCAAAACCACATCAAATCTAGGTGTTAGGAAGAAATACATTACAGTGGTTGGACTTAGTCTCCAAGTATCTTCCTTTGGAACCACAAAATTTTCACCTTTGCACTCAATGGCTTTGGTTGGAGTTGCATTAATTTCATCCCCTTGAAACATAGGATAAGAAACAATGTTAGGCAAACTTTTGCATATGAAATCACTTGGACTTACCTCAAATTGTTCCTTTTCAACCTCCTTTGTTGGTTTGATGCATGGGACATGACTTGGAATATTGGGAACACCAACTTCTTCGATGGACAGCAACTCACTTGATTCTTGTAGCTCATCTCCACTTAAGTCCTGAAAAGAAGACAACACAACACTAGAAAAAGACTTTGTTATGTTAGATGAAAGTATGGCTTCTCTGTAGGTCTTTCTCTCTTCACTCGGCTTGGGTTCATTACACTCTTGTCTTCTCTCAACTTCGCACTCAATTTCTTCTCTCGGGAACTCTCCACTCTTCTTCCCCTCATGTTCACTCTTCTCACTTAATCTCTCGGTTGTTCTCTCGGCTTTCCCCTCATCACTCTTGCCCTCAACTTTCCCCTCTTTTTCTTTTCTCTCAACCTCACTTTGAAATTTTCTTTGATCCTCCAAGACTTGTTGTGGTGAAAGTGGTACAAGCATGATTGACTTTTCTTGTTGAGGCCGAGACAAGTCTCCTTTTATGGCCTCCACTTTTGGCTTGGGTACTTCTCTCACATCCTTGCTCCATGCTCCTCTCCATGTGGAAATTCCTCCTTGAGACATCTTGGATGCCTTTGCTCTCTTGATGATCCTTTCAGCCTCGGTGGCATGGTGAAGCAAGTCCTCCATATTGAAATAAGGCACCATTTCCACTTTGTTGGCAATCTCATGGATTGAGACCATTAATGAATCTAGCAATGGTGGTCTCCTCATCCTCCATGATGTTGGCTCGGGTCAAGGTCATCTCCAAGTCTTTGTGGTAGTCCTCCACACTCCTTTGGCCTTGCACTAGCTTTTGAAGCTTGAGGCGTTGATCTCTAGTGTAGTAGCTAGGCACAAATCTCCTCCTCATTAAGGCTTTAAGGGCTCTCCATGTGTGTATGGGCTCCTCCTCATTCCTTCTCCTAGAAGTAACATCCTGATTCCACCATACAAGAGCATAATTAGTGAACTTTATGGTAGCCAATTTAACCTTCTTTTCCTCGGAGTAATGATGGCAATCAAACACCATCTCAATCTTTTGCTCCCACTCCCAATATGCATCGGGATCACTCCTCCCTTGGAAAGATGGAATGGTAAGCTTGATGGAGTTTAGATTGTTGTCCTCTCTTGGCTCCCCCCTCCTTGGAAGCCCATGGTCATGCCAAACTCTTTCTTCCTCCTCGGGTTCTTCTCTCCTTGGACCTCTCCTTGGTTGCAAGATGGGATTAGGTCTCCTTGGCAACCTCAAATCAATGTCCTCAATCCTCCCCACAAGTCTATTGAGAGTTTCTTGAAATTCTCTCATGGTTGGCTCATCATTGTTTCTCACTTCCATCCTCCTATCCTCCTGGCCCTCCATACTCCTGAAAATAACAAAGATCCTCACAAACACTCACCTCACGTGTTTCACTCAAAAGATGAACACTCAAACACTCAATTTGTTAGTGAGATATTGCTATTCAAAGAGTTCTCAAAAGTTCTAAGAAAACTATCCTCAAAGCACACAAGAAAACTTGAATTTTTGAAGAACTATTTTGACTCCAAAAGAGGTGGGCTAAACAAGCTTTAAAAGACTCTAGGAAGCTCTTGCAATTGATGATCACAAGAACCACAAAGAAAGCTTTTTGGCTCAAAAACAATGGGATAGGTTTTGGGGCACAAAACTTTCAACACTTTGTGAAAAACTCCTTTTTTTTGCAAGCTCTTTTCTTTTTCTTTCTCTTCCTTTTTTTTTCTCTTTTTTTTTTCTCTTTTTTGCTTGCTGTTTTGATGCTAAACAACGTTCTCCTTGAGGTTCCTTGCTGCCAAAGACAAAAAGTCAGTTTTCTATTCGGCCAAAACAAGAAACTATTGAAACTTGCACAATTTTGAAACAACTTTTTGATACCGAAACTTCCTCAACTTGGATCCTTCTTTTTTTGGTGTTTTCTTGACTCTAGGATGCTGGAAACAATGAAAACAAGAGAGATTAATAGGGCTGGACACGAAACAGAAAGATAAGAAATAATCAGGAACAAACAATTTGAAACCGAGAAAACTAGACAACACGGATTGACTTCTTTTTGTTGTTTTTGTGATTTTTGGACTTGAACAAGGATGGAATAAAAAGGACAGACCTGAAACAAGAAGAAAAAGGATTAAAACAGAGGATTAAGACATGAAATTACTGAAAAAAAATTGAAAGAAAACCGAAGATAAACAAGAACACAAAGATATGTCCTTCAATGGAACTTGTGGCTCTGATACCAACTGATGCGAACCCCGATGGTATAAAGACCATGAAACGCGCCCAAGATGTTTTTCAAGCTCCACAAGACATCAAAGAGACTGGATTTTAAGACCCCCACCCCTAATCAACCTGTGACTAGAAACGAGAAGTATAAGAACACCAAGAACACAAGCACACTTGTGCACCAAGGTAGTCCACAAAGAACCAAAGAGAAATTCTCTCCAAAGTAGCAATATTATTTCATGTCAAGGCTATTGTTTTACAACCAGAATATGTGCCTTTATATAGGCCTAAACTAGGGTAAAAATCTGGGCAAAATTCGCAGCCCAAGTCACCTAGGAAACCTAGTTACAAAGGACTCAAGAAAACCTAGTCAAACTAGGATTCCTACACCCTTTTAACACATGTTTAAGGTGTGCAGCGAATTCCATTTATCCTAAGTGACCTGAATCACTTCCATGGCCTAAATAACATCCTAAATAATGTAAATAAATAGGAAACTAAAATAAAATACGTTACAAAATAAGATTGGCCATAAAAACCCCAAAATAGTCTTCTCAGGTGGTTCCTGCTTGTATCTTCAACTTCAAGCTGAAATTCGAACTTGATGCAGCCATGATTTCTCAAAATGAAAAGCATGAAAGTTGTAGATATATTTCTTAGCTTTGAAATGACACCTGAACCACACAAAACGGACATCTAAAGCCAAAGATATGCCCAAAATACTGCAACTGCTTCTGAACCAGCGATAACTCACAAATCACGACTTTGAAGCTAAATTGGACCTCCTTATCGGAAACATGGGTTTCATGTTCTGAATATAATTTTTAGATCCAGATATTATCTTTCCAATGAATCAAGAATCACTCAATTCTGATCATTTTAGCTGAAGATATGATTTTTCCACCAGAACATCGCCAATCTGTCAACATCCGAGCTTAAAGTGCACTAGTAAGCTCCTTAGCCTTCTTCCATGTCAATGGTCCACTAGTTATCTTCAATGGATCATTGCCATCCTTAGTTGTGCCTTCTTTGATCATATCAATTTCATACCAAACAGTTGTGAATGTTTCCTTTTCATTCCAAACAAGTTGTGAATGTTCTAGTTTTTTCCAAACCAATTGTTTTTGTTTTTGTTTCATAAAAGACAAGTTGTGAATGTTCCATTTTGTTCCAAAGTGGTGGTGAAAGTTTCCATTTTGATTCCAAATGAGTTGTGAATGTTTCAATTTCATTCCAAACAAGTTGTGAATGTTCCATTTCATTCCAAACCAGTTGTGAACGTTTCCATTACATTCCAAATAGGTTGTGAATGATTCCATTTCATCCTAAAAAAGTTGTGAAAATTTCCATTTCATTCCAAACAAATTGTAAATGTTCCATTTCATTCCAAACGAGTTGTGAATGTTCCATTTCATTCCAAACAAGTTGTGAATGTTCCATTTTGTTCCAAACTTGTGCATGTTTCCAGTTCATTCTAAACAAGTTATGGATGTTTCCATTTCATTCCAAACAAGTTTTGAATGTTCAATTTTGGTCCAAACTAGTTGTGAATGTTTCCAGTTCATTCCAAAGAAGTTGTGAATGTTTCCATTTCATGCCAAACAGGATGTGAATGTGTCAATTTCATTCCAAACTTGATGTGAACCCCGATGGTATGAATGTTGGAATTCTTGGCACACCAAGACCCTTCTAAGGTAGGATTTGAGCTCATTGAGCTAACTCTAGCTTGAAACGCTATCTAAGGCAGCTAGAAGTAGCTCCCTTTAGCTCAAGTTAGCTTATGTCAGCTCACTATAGCTATAAGTAGCTTAGAGTAAATGGACTTCAGCTCAAGTCAGCTCACTTCAGCTATAAGTAGCTCAAAGTAGCTGGACTTCAGCTCAAGTTAGCTCAAGTCAGCTCAACTCAGCTCACTTCAGCTATAAGTAGCTCAAAGTAGCTGGACTTCAGCTCAAGTTAGGTCAAGTCAGCTCAAGTCAGCTCACTTCAGCTTCTGGTAGCTGAATGCAGCTGGACTTCAGTTCACTTCAGCTGAGAGCAGCTAACTCTAGCTCAAGGTCAGTTCTAGGAGCTGGACCTCAGTTCATGGTACTTGGTTGGAGCTCAAAGGAGCTCAATGGTGCATAAATAGCATAGTGAGCTAGCTTTGTGCTAGCTCACCTTGTTTTTAGCTCAAAACAACCAAGAGACACATCTTCTGTGTAAAGGTATGTCTCTTCATCAAAAAAGATGATATTGGCTAAAAGAACATGTCCTTTCATCCAAAGGAAGTGTTCCTTAAGTGAATACACATGGATATTCGGCCATGAGGTGGTTGGGGTGGTTATTGCACCAAGAATGATGTCCTTTGACATCAAGAGACATGTATATTTCGGCCAAAGGTGTTTGGGGTGGTTATTGCACCAAGAATGATGTCCTTTGACATCAAGAGACATGTATATTCGGCCACTAGTTGGTTATGTTTCCATTTCATGTCTCAACCAGTTGTGACATGTTTCTTAGGCCAAAGGAAGTGTTCCTTGGCCAAAGAGACATGTATTTTGCCACCATCCATGACCCTTGGCCAAAGGAAGTGTTCTTTGGCTTAAAAGACACCTTTCTTGGTGTAAAGGTGTGCCTTTTGGTCATCTATAAATAGCCTTTAGTGGCTGGCCATTTTATTCACGAATTTGACACTCCATTTGCTCCATTTCTTGAGAGAAAGTTGTGAATCCTTCCATTTCATTTTAGTAGTTGTGAAATATTCCACACCATTTTAGAGCATTGTGGGTGGTTTACATAGAGATTATTCATCTCTATTCAAGCTTCAAGGTACCCCTCTAAGATCAAGTTCTCCCTCAAGTTTTCACCAAAGATAACCAAGAAGAAAGGTGCACATTTCCTCTTGGTTTAGTAGCATGTTTCCATTTCAATTAGTTGTGAATGTTCTTAGTAGCATGCTAGGATTTATTTGACACAACATGTATGTGAATGTTTCCATATCATTATATAGCATGTGAATGTTTCCATTTCATTGAATAATAGTTGTTAAATGTTTCCATTTTATGCAAACAAGTTGTATCCATGTTCCAACTCAAATGAACAAAATGTTTCCATTTCATTCCAAACAAGTTGTAGAATGTTTCCATTTCATTCCAAATGAGTTGTGAATGTTTCCATTTCATTCCAAACAAGTTGTGAATGTTTCCATTTCATTCCAAACAAGTTGTGAATGTTTCCATTTCATTCCAAACTAGTTGTGAATGTTTCCATTTCATTCCAAAAACTAGTTGTGAATGTTTCCATTTCATTCCAAACTAGTTGTGAATGTTTCCATTTCATTCCAAACTAGTTGTGAATGTTTCCATTTCATTCCAAACAAGTTGTGAATGTTTCCATTTCATTCCAAACAAGTTGTGAATGTTTCCATTTCATTCCAAAACAAGTTGTGAATGTTTCCATTTCATTCCAAACAAGTTGTGAATGTTTCCATTTCATTCCAAACTAGTTGTGAATGTTTCCATTTCATTCCAAACAAGTTGTGAATGTTTCCATTTCATTCCAAACTAGTTGTGAATGTTTCCATTTCATTCCAAACAAGTTGTGAATGTTTCCATTTCATTCCAAACAAGTTGTGAATGTTTCCATTTCATTCCAAACAAGTTGTGAATGTTTCCATTTCATTCCAAACAAGTTGTGAATGTTTCCATTTCATTCCAAACTAGTTGTGAATGTTTCCATTTCATTCCAAACAAGTTGTGAATGTTTCCATTTCATTCCAAACTAGTTGTGAATGTTTCCATTGAATGTTTCCATTTCATTCCAAACAAGTTGTGAATGTTTCCATTTCATTCCAAACAAGTTGTGAATGTTTCCATTTCATTCCAAACAAGTTGTGAATGTTTTCCATTTCATTCCAAACTAGTTGTGAATGTTTCCATTTCATTCCAACAAGTTGTGAAGTTGTGAATGTTTCCATTTCATTCCAAACTAGTTGTGAATGTTTCCATTTCATTCCAAACAAGTTGTGAATGTTTCCATTTCATTTCCAAACTAGTTGTGAATGTTTCCATTTCATTCCAAACTAGTTGTGAATGTTTCCATTTCATTCCAAACTAGTTGTGAATGTTTCCATTTCATTCCAAACAAGTTGTGAATGTTTCCATTTCATTCCAAACTAGTTGTGAATGTTTCCATTTCATTCCAAACTAGTTGTGAATGTTTCCATTTCATTCCAAACTAGTTGTGAATGTTTCCATTTCATTCCAAAACAAGTTGTGAATGTTTCCATTTCATTCCAAACAAGTTGTGAATGTTTCCATTTCATTCCAAACTAGTTGTGAATGTTTCCATTTCATTCCAAACAAGTTGTGAATGTTTCCATTTCATTCCAAACAAGTTGTGAATGTTTCCATTTCATTCCAAACAAGTTGTGAATGTTTCCATTTCATTCCAAACTAGTTGTGAATGTTTCCATTTCATTCCAAACAAGTTGTGAATGTTTCCATTTCATTCCAAACAAGTTGTGAATGTTTCCATTTCATTCCAAACAAGTTGTGAATGTTTCCATTTCATTCCAAACAAGTTGTGAATGTTTCCATTTCATTCCAAACAAGTTGTGAATGTTTCCATTTCATTCCAAACTAGTTGTGAATGTTTCCATTTCATTCCAAACAAGTTGTGAATGTTTCCATTTCATTCCAAACAAGTTGTGAATGTTTCCATTTCATTCCAAACAAGTTGTGAATGTTTCCATTTCATTCCAAACTAGTTGTGAATGTTTCCATTTCATTCCAAACTAGTTGTGAATGTTTCCATTTCATTCCAAACTAGTTGTGAATGTTTCCATTTCATTCCAAACAAGTTGTGAATGTTTCCATTTCATTCCAAACAAGTTGTGAATGTTTCCATTTCATTCCAAACTAGTTGTGAATGTTTCCATTTCATTCCAAACAAGTTGTGAATGTTTCCATTTCATTCCAAACAAGTTGTGAATGTTTCCATTTCATTCCAAACAAGTTGTGAATGTTTCCATTTCATTCCAAACTAGTTGTGAATGTTTCCATTTCATTCCAAACAAGTTGTGAATGTTTCCATTTCATTCCAAACAAGTTGTGAATGTTTCCATTTCATTCCAAACAAGTTGTGAATGTTTCCATTTCATTCCAAACTAGTTGTGAATGTTTCCATTTCATTCCAAACAAGTTGTGAATGTTTCCATTTCATTCCATTCAAGTTGTGAATGTTTCCATTTCATTCCAAACAAGTTGTGAATGTTTCCATTTCATTCCAAACTAGTTGTGAATGTTTCCATTTCATTCCAAACTAGTTGTGAATGTTTCCATTTCATTCCAAACTAGTTGTGAATGTTTCCATTTCATTCCAAAACTAGTTGTGAATGTTTCCATTTCATTCCAAACAAGTTGTGAATGTTTCCATTTCATTTCCAAACAAGTTGTGAATGTTTCCATTTCATTCCAAACAAGTTGTGAATGTTTCCATTTCATTCCAAACAAGTTGTGAATGTTTCCATTTCATTCCAAACTAGTTGTGAATGTTTCCATTTCATTCCAAACAAGTTGTGAATGTTTCCATTTCATTCCAAACAAGTTGTGAATGTTTCCATTTCATTCCAAACAAGTTGTGAATGTTTCCATTTCATTCCAAACTAGTTGTGAATGTTTCCATTTCATTCCAAACAAGTTGTGAATGTTTCCATTTCATTCCAAACAAGTTGTGAATGTTTCCATTTCATTCCAAACTAGTTGTGAATGTTTCCATTTCATTCCAAACAAGTTGTGAATGTTTCCATTTCATTCCAAACTAGTTGTGAATGTTTCCATTTCATTCCAAACTAGTTGTGAATGTTTCCATTTCATTCCAAACAAGTTGTGAATGTTTCCATTTCATTCCAAACAAGTTGTGAATGTTTCCATTTGATTGTTGTTTCAATGTTTGAATGTTTCCATTTCATTCCAAACAAGTTGTGAATGTTTCCATTTCATTCCAAACAAGTTGTGAATGTTTCCATTTCATTCCAAACTAGTTGTCCAATGTTTCCATTTCATTCCAAACAAGTTGTGAATGTTTCCATTTCATTCCAAACTAGTTGTGAATGTTTCCATTTCATTCCAAACAAGTTGTGAATGTTTCCATTTCATTCCAAACAAGTTGTGAATGTTTCCATTTCATTCCAAACTAGTTGTGAATGTTTCCATTTCATTCCAAACTAGTTGTGAATGTTTCCATTTCATTCCAAACTAGTTGTGAATGTTTCCATTTCATTCCAAACTAGTTGTGAATGTTTCCATTTCATTCCAAACAAGTTGTGAATGTTTCCATTTCATTCCAAACAAGTTGTGAATGTTTCCATTTCATTCCAAACTAGTTGTGAATGTTTCCATTTCATTCCAAACTAGTTGTGAATGTTTCCATTTCATTCCAAACAAGTTGTGAATGTTTCCATTTCATTCCAAACAAGTTGTGAATGTTTCCATTTCATTCCAAACAAGTTGTGAATGTTTCCATTTCATTCCAAACAAGTTGTGAATGTTTCCATTTTCATTCCAAATGTTTTGTGAAGTTGTGTTGTTTCCATTTCATTCCAAACAAGTTGTGAATGTTTCCATTTCATTCCAAACAAGTTGTGAATGTTTCCATTTCATTCCAAACAAGTTGTGAATGTTTCCATTTCATTCCAAACAAGTTGTGAATGTTTCCATTTCATTCCAAACAAGTTGTGAATGTTTCCAAGTTTCATTTTGTTTCCATTCCAAACAAGTTGTGAATGTTTCCATTTCATTCCAAACTAGTTGTGAATGTTTCCATTTCATTCCAAACAAGTTGTGAATGTTTCCATTTCATTCCAAACTAGTTGTGAATGTTTCCATTTCATTCCAAACTAGTTGTGAATGTTTCCATTTCATTCCAAACAAGTTGTGAATGTTTCCATTTCATTCCAAACAAGTTGTGAATGTTTCCATTTCATTCCAAACTAGTTGTGAATGTTTCCATTTCATTCCAAACAAGTTGTGAATGTTTCCATTTCATTCCAAACTAGTTGTGAATGTTTCCATTTCATTCCAAACAAGTTGTGAATGTTTCCATTTCATTCCAAACAAGTTGTGAATGTTTCCATTTCATTCCAAACAAGTTGTGAATGTTTCCATTTCATTCCAAACAAGTTGTGAATGTTTCCATTTCATTCCAAACAAGTTGTGAATGTTTCCATTTCATTCCAAACTAGTTGTGAATGTTTCCATTTCATTCCAAACAAGTTGTGAATGTTTCCATTTCATTCCAAACTAGTTGTGAATGTTTCCATTTCATTCCAAACTTGTTGTGAATGTTTCCATTTCATTCCAAACAAGTTGTGAATGTTTCCATTTCATTCCAAACTAGTTGTGAATGTTTCCATTTCATTCCAAACAAGTTGTGAATGTTTCCATTTCATTCCAAACAAGTTGTGAATGTTTCCATTTCATTCCAAACAAGTTGTGAATGTTTCCATTTCATTCCAAACAAGTTGTGAATGTTTCCATTTCATTCCAAACAAGTTGTGAATGTTTCCATTTCATTCAAACTAGTTGTGAATGTTTCCATTTCATTCCAAACTGAAGTTGTGAATGTTTCCATTTCATTCTAAAACAAGTTGTGAATGTTTCCATTTCATTCCAAACAAGTTGTGAATGTTTCCATTTCATTCCAAACAAGTTGTGAATGTTTCCATTTCATTCCAAACAAGTTGTGAATGTTTCCATTTCATTCCAAACTAGTTGTGAATGTTTCCATTTCATTCCAAACAAGTTGTGAATGTTTCCATTTCATTCCAAACTAGTTGTGAATGTTTCCATTTCATTCCAAACTAGTTGTGAATGTTTCCATTTCATTCCAAACAAGTTGTGAATGTTTCCATTTCATTCCAAACTAGTTGTGAATGTTTCCATTTCATTCCAAACTAGTTGTGAATGTTTCCATTTCATTCCAAACAAGTTGTGAATGTTTCCATTTCATTCCAAACTAGTTGTGAATGTTTCCATTTCATTCCAAACAAGTTGTGAATGTTTCCATTTCATTCCAAACAAGTTGTGAATGTTTCCATTTCATTCCAAACAAGTTGTGAATGTTTCCATTTCATTCCAAACAAGTTGTGAATGTTTCCATTTCATTCCAAACAAGTTGTGAATGTTTCCATTTCATTCCAAACAAGTTGTGAATGTTTCCATTTCATTCCAAACAAGTTGTGAATGTTTCCATTTCATTCCAAACAAGTTGTGAATGTTTCCATTTCATTCCAAACAAGTTGTGAATGTTTCCATTTCATTCCAAACAAGTTGTGAATGTTTCCATTTCATTCCAAACAAGTTGTGAATGTTTCCATTTCATTCCAAACTAGTTGTGAATGTTTCCATTTCATTCCAAACTAGTTGTGAATGTTTCCATTTCATTCCAAACAAGTTGTGAATGAAGATTTCCATTTCATTCCAAACAAGTTGTGAATGTTTCCATTTCATTCCAAACAAGTTGTGAATGTTTGATTTCATTCATTCCAAACAAGTTGTGAATGTTTAAATTTCATTCCAAACAAGTTGTGAATGTTTCCATTTCATTCCAAACAAGTTGTGAATGTTTCCATTTCATTCCAAACTAGTTGTGAATGTTTCCATTTCATTCCAAACTAGTTGTGAATGTTTCCATTCCATTCGAAACTAGTTGTGAATGTTTCCATTTCATTCCAAACAAGTTGTGAATGTTTCCATTTCATTCCAAACAAGTTGTGAATGTTTCCATTTCATTCCAAACTAGTTGTGAATGTTTCCATTTCATTCCAAACAAGTTGTGAATGTTTCCATTTCATTCCAAACTAGTTGTGAATGTTTCCATTTCATTCCAAACTAGTTGTGAATTTTTCCATTTCATTCCAAACAAGTTGTGAATGTTTTTCCATTCCACAAGTTGTGAAAGTTGTGAAATTTAGATTCATTCCAAACTTGTTGTGAATGTTTCCATTTCATTCCAAACTAGTTGTGAATGTTTCCATTTCATTCCAAAACTAGTTGTGAATGTTTCCATTTCATTCCAAACTAGTTGTGAATGTTTTCCATTTCATTCCAAACAAGTTGTGAATGTTTCCATTTCATTCCAAACAAGTTGTGAATGTTTCCATTTCATTCCAAACTAGTTGTGAATGTTTCCATTTCATTCCAAACAAGTTGTGAATGTTTCCATTTCATTCCAAACTAGTTGTGAATGTTTCCATTTCATTCCAAACTAGTTGTGAATGTTTCCATTTCATTCCAAACAAGTTGTGAATGTTTCCATTTCATTCCAAACTAGTTGTGAATGTTTCCATTTCATTCCAAACAAGTTGTGAATGTTTCCATTTCATTCCAAACTAGTTGTGAATGTTTCCATTTCATTTAAAACTAGTTGTGAATGTTTCCATTTCATTCCAAACTAGTTGTGAATGTTTCCATTTCATTCCAAACTAGTTGTGAATGTTTCCATTTCATTCCAAACTAGTTGTGAATGTTTCCATTTCATTCCAAACAAGTTGTGAATGTTTCCATTTCATTCCAAACAAGTTGTGAATGTTTCCATTTCATTCCAAACAAGTTGTGAATGTTTCACCACTTCCAAACTAGTTGTGAATGTTTCTTGAAGAGGATCATTATGAAACATATCTTTATGTTATCTACTCATGTACATGCCACATGCATTTTGTTCATTTGAGTTCAACATGAGTATAAGCATGCATCATTCTAATTTGTTTAACATATTTTGTGCATTTGATATAGCATGTTAGTTTTACATACATATTGTGTCAAACAAATCCTAGCATGCTACTAAGAACATTCATGTAAATAATGAATGAATCCTAGCATGCTACTAAACCAAGAAAGAATGTGTACCTTCCTTCTTGGTTATGTGTGAAGAAAAGAGGAAGAACTTGATCTTGGAGGAGCACCTTGAGGCTTGAATTGAGATGAACAATCTCAATGTAAATCCACCCACAATGCTCTAAAATGGTGTCTAATATTTTGGCCATTTAAAAGAAAGGAAGGAGGATACTTTTCTCTCAAGAAAAATGGAGCAAATGGAGTGTCAAAGAATGCTTAAAATGGCTGGCCACTTTAGGCTATTTATAGATGACCAAAAGGCACACCTTTACACCAAGCAAGGTGTCCTTTAAGCCAAAGAACACTTCCTTTGGCCAAGGGTCATCTATGGTGGCGAAAATACATGTCTCTTTGGCCAAGGAACACTTCCTTTGGCCTAAGAGACATGTCCCTTTGGTCAAGAGACATCTCTTGGTGCTATGGCCAACCAACCCATGGCCGAATATACATGTCTCTTAATGTCAAAGGACATCATTCTTGGTGCAATAACCACCCCAACCACCTCATGGCCGAATATACATGTCTCTTGATGTCAAAGGACATCATTCTTGGTGCAATAACCACCCCAACCACCCCATGGCCGAATATACATGTCTATTCACTCAAGGAACACTTCCTTTGGATGAAAGGACATGTTCTTTTAGCCAATAGTCATCTCTTTTGATGAAGAGACATACCTTTACACAAAAGATGTGTCTCTTGGTGGTTTTGAGCTAAAAGCAAGGTGAGCTGGCACAAAGCTAGCTCACTATACTACTTATGCACCATTGAGCTCCTTTGAGCTCCAACCAAGCACCATGAACTGAGGTCCAGCTCCTAGAGCTGACCTTGAGCTGGAGTTAGCTGCTCTCAGCTGAAGTGAACTGAAGTCCAGCTACATTCAGCTACCAAAAGCTGAAGTGAGCTGACTTGAGCTGACTTGAGCTAACTTGAGCTGAAGTCCAGCTACTTTGAGCTACTTATAGCTGAAGTGAGCTGACTTGAGCTGAAGTCCAGCTACATTCAGCTACCAGAAGCTGAAGTGAGCTGACTTGAGCTGACTTGAGCTGACTTGAGCTAACTTGAGCTGAAGTCCAGCTACTTTGAGCTACTTATAGCTGAAGTGAGCTGACTTGAGCTAAAGGGAGCTACTTTTAGCTGCCTTAGATAGCTATTCAAGCTAGAGTTAGCTCAATGAGCTCAAATCCTATCTTAAAAGGATCTTGGTGCGCCAAGAATTCAAAACAAGTTTTGAATGAAACATTCACATTTCATTCTGAACTAGTCAAGCTAGTTTTGAATGAATTGACAACTTGTTTAGAATGAAATGGAAACATTCACAACTTGTTTAGAATGAAATGGAAACATTCACAACTAGTTTGGAATGAAATGGAAACATTCACAACTAGTTTGGAATAAATTGAAACATTCACAACTTGTTTGGAATGAAATGGAAACATTCACAAAATGTTTGGAATGAAATGGAAACATTCACAACTTAGTTTTGAATACCTTGGAAACATTCACAACTTGGTTTGGAATGAAATGGAAACATTCACAACTTGTTTGGAATGAAATGGAAACATTCACAACTTGTTTGGAATGAAATGGAAACATTCACAACTTGTTTGGAATGAAATGGAAACATTCACAACTTGTTTGGAATGAAATGGAAACATTCCCAACTGTTTGGAATGAAATGGAAACATTTACAACTAGTTTGGAATGAAATGGAAACATTCACAACTTGTTTGGAATGAAATGGAAACATTCACAACTTGTTTGGAATGAAATGGAAACATTCACAACTTGTTTGGAATGAAATGGAAACATTCACAACTAGTTTGGAATGAAATGGAAACATTCACAACTTGTTTGGAATGAATAGAAACATTCAAACATTCACAACTAGTTTGGAATGAATGAAATGGAAACATTCACAACTAGTTTGGAATGAAAATGGAAACATTCACAACTAGTTTGGAATGAAATGGAAACATTCACAACTTGTTTTGAATGAAATCACAACTTAGTTTTGATTCACAATGGAAATTTTGAATGAAATGGAAACATTCACAACTTGTTTGGAATGAAATGGAAACATTCACAACTTGTTTGGAATGAAATGGAAACATTCACAACTAGTTTGGAATGAAATGGAAACATTCACAACTAGTTTGGAATGAAATGGAAACATTCACAACTAGTTTGGAATGAAAATGGAAACATTCATGGAAAAATTCACAACTTGTTTGGAATGAAATGGAAACATTCACAACTTGTTTTGGAATGAAATGGAAACATTCACAACTTGTTTTGAATGAAATGGAAACATTCACAACTTGTTTGGAATGAAATGGAAACATTCACAACTTGTTTGGAATGAAATGGAAACATTCACAACTAGTTTGGAATGAAATGGAAACATTCACAACTAGTTTGGAATGAAATGGAAACATTCACAACTTGTTTGGAATGAAATGGAAACATTCACAACTTGTTTGGAATGAAATGGAAACATTCACAACTTGTTTGGAATGAAATGGAAACATTCACAACTAGTTTGGAATGAAATGGAAACATTCACAACTCGTTTGGAATTCAATGGAAACATTCACAACAAGTTTGGAATGAAATGGAAACATTCACAACTAGTTTGGAATGAAATGGAAACATTCACAACTAGTGTTTTGAATGAATGGAAAAAACATTCACAACTTGTTTGGAATGAAATGGAAACATTCACAACTGGAATGAAATGGAATTTTGAAACTTGTTTGGAATGAAATGGAAACATTCACAACTAGTTTGGAATGAAATGGAAACATTCACAACTTGTTTGGAATGAAATGGAAAACATTCACAAACATTCACAACTTGTTTGGAATGAAAACATTCACAACTAGTTTTGGAATGAAATGGAAACATTCACAACTAGTTTGGAAATGAAATGGAAACATTCACAACTAGTTTTGAATGAAATGGAAACATTCACAACTAGTTTTGGAATGAAATGGAAACAGTTTCAATGGAAACATTCACAACTTGTTTGGAATGAAATTGAAACATTCACAACTTGTTTGGAATGAAATGGAAACATTCACAACTAGTTTTGGAATGAAATGGAAACATTCACAACTTGTTTGGAATGAAAATGGAAACATTCACAACTAGTTTGGAATGAAATGGAAACATTTCACAACTTTTTGGGAATTGAAATGGAAACATTCACAACTTGTTTGGAATGAAATGGAACATTTCATTCACAACTAGTTTTGGAATGAAATGGAAACATTCACAACTTGTTTGGAATGGAAACATTCACAACTTGTTGGAATGAAATGAAATTGAAACATTCACAACCAGTGTTTGAAATGGATCCAAAACATTCACAACTTGTTTGAATGAAAACATTCACAACTAGTTTGAAATGGAAACATTCACAACACTAGTTGGAAATGAATTGGATTCATATTCACAACTAGTTTGGAATGAAATGGAAACATTCACAACTTGTTTGGAATGAAATGGAAACATTCACAACTTGTTTGGAATGAAATGGAAACATTCACAACTAGTTTTGGAATGAAATGAAAACATTCACAACTAGTTTTGAATGAAATGGAAACATTCACAACTTGTTTGGAATGAAATGGAAACATTCACAACTGGTTTAGGTTTGTTTGGAATGAAATGGAAACATTCACAACTTGTTTTGAATGAAATGGAAACATTCACAACTAGTTTGGAATGAGTTGGAAAACATTCACAACTTGTGTTGGAATGAGGAATGGAAACATTCACAACTTGTTTGTTGAATTCACAAGTTTGAATGTTTTCTGAAAGTCATTCACAACTAGTTTGGAATGAAATGGAAACATTCAAAACTTGTTGCTGAATGGAAACATTCCACAACTAGTTTGGAATGAAATGGAAACATTCACAACTAGTTTGGAATGAAATGGAAACATTCACAACTTGTTTTGAATGAAATGGAAACATTCACAACTAGTTTTTGAATGAAATGGAAACATTCACAAATTGTTTGGAATGAAATGGAAACATTCACAACTTGTTTGGAATGAAATGGAAACATTCACAACTTGTTTGGAATGAAATGGAAACATTCACAACTTGTTTGGAATGAAATGGAAACATTCACAACTTGTTTGGAATGAAATGGAAACATTCACAACTAGTTTGGAATGAAATGGAAACATTCACAACACAGTTTGGAATGAAATGGAAACATTCACAACTAGTTTGTTTGGAATGAAATGGAAACATTCACAACTAGTTTTGAATGAAATGGAAACATTCACAACTAGTTTTGGAATGAAAATGGAAAATCAAATGGAAACATTCACAACTTGTTTGGAATGAAATGGAAACATTCACAACTTGTTTGGAATGAAATGGAAACATTTACAACTTGTTTGGAATGAAATGGAAACATTCACAACTTGTTTGGAATGAAATGGAAACATTCACAACTAGTTTGGAATGAAATGGAAACATTCACAACTTGTTTGGAATGAAATGGAAACATTCACAACTTGTTTGGAATGAAATGGAAACATTCACAACTTGTTTGGAATGAAATGGAAACATTCACAATTTCTTTGGAATGAAATGGAAACATTCACAACTTGTTTAGAATGAAATGGAAACATTCACAACTTGTTTGGAATGAAATTGAAACACTCAAAACCTGTTTAGAAAGAATTGGAGATATTGACAACTTGTTTTGAATAAAATGGAAGCATTCATAACATGTTTACAATGAAATTGACATAGTCATAACTTGTTTAGAATGAATTGGGAACAATCACAACTTGTTTAGAATGAAGTGGAAACATTTCCAACTTGTCGAGAATGAAATGGAAGCATTCAGACTAGTGTGGAACGGAATGAAACATTCACAACTTGTTTGGAATGTAATGGAAACATTCAAAACTTGTTCGGAATGGAATGAAAACATTCACAACTTGTTTAGAATGAAATGGCATTCATGACTGGTTTGGAATGAAATGGAAACATTTAGAACATGTTTGGAATGAAGATTTCAGGATCTCATGATAACATATCTTTATGTTATCTACACATGTACATGCCACATGCATTTTTGTTCATTTGAGTTCAACACGAATATAAGCAAGCATCATTTTAATTTGTTTAACATATTTTATGCATTTGATATAGCATATTGGTTTTACATACATATTGTGTCAAACAAATCCTAGCATGCTACTAAGAACATTCATGTAAATAATGTTGTAATTCTTGGCACACCAAGATCCTTTTAAGGTAGGATTTGAGCTCATTGAGCTAACTCTAGCTTGAACAGCTATCTAACACAGCCAGAAGTAGCTCCCTTTAGCTCAAGTTAGCTTATGTCAGCTCACTGCAGCTATAAGTAGCTCAGAGTAACTAGACCTTAGCTCAGGTCAGCTCATTTCAGCTATAAGTAGCTCAAACTAGCTGGACTTTAGCTCAAGTCAGCTCAAGTCAGCTCACTTCAGCTATAAGTAGCTCAAAGTAGCTGGACTTCAGCTCAAGTTAGCTCACTTTAGCTTCTAGTAGCTGAATGTAGCTAGACTTCAATTCACTTCACCGGAGAGCAGCTAACTCCAGCTCAAGGTCAGTTCTAGGAGCTGGACCTCAGTTCATGGTGCTTGGTTGGAGCTCAAAGGAGCTCAATGGTGCATAAGTAGCAGAGTGAGGTAGCTTTGTGCCAGCTCACATTGCTTTTAGCTCAAAACCACCAAGAGACACATCTTTTGTGTAAAGGTATGTCTCTTCATCAAAAGAGATAACTATTGGCTAAAAGTGTTAGTGTTGTGCCCAAAAGCCAATCATGAGATGATTGTATTTTTGCACATTGAGTCATGATATTTTATTAAGGCATTAATCCAGCAATTATGTTTGTTGTTTTGTTCCTGCGTAACTTAACAAACATAATTGTAACCCTAGAATAATGATATTCTTAAAAGTCCCTGGTCTAGTATTATTGTGGAGCGGGTTGCAATAATACATAACGACTAGCATATGTGGAGACTAATATGAGATATGTAGTCTACATATGGGTACAAGTTGGAGAACTTGTGTACTGGACCGACCCACCATGAGAACACTACACATCGTTATATGAGTGTCATAAGTGATTCTCATAGTGATCATGGTATATGTAGTCCTTCGACCTAAGATCATCAAGGTTCCCTACATGTAAGTCACATACTTTGATACTTTCCTTTGTTGCTCGTAACTGAGTGAACTTGAAGGAGGTCATTGGGTATGTCACATATCATGCGGAGGGATTTGTATGATCAAGATGGAAACATTCCCTCCTATGTAACGGGAGTGATATCTTCGGGCCCCTTGATAGAGTGAGACTTCACAAGAAAAATGCATGGCCATGCTCGGATGAGTTGATATACGATATCAATGTCATCAGTTTACAGTTAGTCTACTCGGTAATCAAGAAACCAAAGATTGGGCTATACGAAGAGTGACACATTCCATGTCTCGTGCTTAGTCTTGATATCTTGGACAAAGGGACAATGGCATATATCGGTGATGATCATAAAGGTTTAGTCGAATCATCGTTTCAATCTTGTCACTTGGGTAGCAATGATGTGTTGCTAGACACCACTCATTGCTTATGATCATAAATATGATTTATGATCATTGCCAACATGGTAAGAGCCTATTGGGTCGCACACATAGAGCTATTTGGATCATTAGAGTGCATGGGCTAATTATTTGGGTTATGGTTTCACTTTAATTTTGTATTAATAATGGGCCCAAAAGTTGAGCCATTATTAAGCCCGAAATTAAATCCTAATTGGATTAGGGCTTTGAAACCCATTAGGCCTGGAAGTTGAGTCTCACTATAAATACAACTTTTAGTGAGAAATTTGTAGGTCTTTTTGCCCTAGCCTCCCAAAAGGACAGCCGCACTCTTCTCTTGCAATTCCTTGGAGGACGCAAGCTAGCACTGCGAGCGCAAGAGAAACGCATCTACCGGGATGTGGTGGAAGCGTGGTGATCCCGAGAGGCTCGTGTGGATACCATAGAGAGCCTGAACACGTCAACTGTTCAGGTTTTGTGATTCGACTCTACAGTTGAGTGAGAGATCTCAATCGAAAACTAGGTATGAAAATTTTTGACCACCCGGTTTACCCCGTTTCACTTGGATCTTGGAGGGTTTCGGTTAAATTCCGCTGCGCTGTTTGGCTCCCGAAACCCAACAAAAAGAACATGTCGTTTCATCCAAAGGAAGTGTTCCTTGAGTGAATAGACATGTATATTCGGCCATGGGGTGGTTGGGGTGGTTATTGCACCAAGAATGATGTCCTTTGACATCAAGAGACATGTATATTCAGCCATGAGGTGGTTGGGGTGGTTATTGCACCAAGAATGATGTCCTTTGACATCAAGAGACATGTATATTCGGCCATGGGTTGGTTATAGCACCAAGAGATGTCTCTTGACCAAAGGGACATGTCTCTTAGGCCAAAGGAAGTGTTCCTTGGCCAAAGAGACATGTATTTTCGCCACCATAGATGACCCTTGGCCAAAGGAAGTGTTCTTTGGCTTAAAAGACACCTTTCTTGGTGTAAAGGTGTGCCTTTTGGTCATCTATAAATAGCCTTTAGTGGCTGGCCATTTTAAGCACGAATTTGACACTCCATTTGCTCCAATTTCTTGAAAGAAAAGTCTACTCCTTCCATTCTTTAAATAAGCTGAAATATTAGACACTTATTTAGAGCATTGTGGGTGGATTATCATTGAGATTTCTTCATCTCAATTCAAGCCTCAAGGTGCTCCTCCAAGATCAAGTCCTCCTCAAGTTTTCGCCAAAGATAACCAAGAAGAAAGGTGCACATTCTTTCTTGGTTTAGCAGCATGCTAGGTTCCATTTATTACATGTATGTTCTTAGTAGCATGCTAGGATTTATTTGACATAACTTGTATGTAAAATTGACATGCTATATAACATATTATATTAAGTGCAATGTTAAGAATTAGAATTATGTATGTCTATATCCATGTTGAACTCAAATGATCAAAATGCATGTGGCATGAACATGAGTAGATAACATAAAGATTTGTTATCATGAGATCCTAAAATCTTGAAATAAATCCTAGCATGCTACTAAAACAAGAAAGAATGTGTACTTTCCTTCTTGGTTATGTGTGGCGAAAAAGAGGAAGAACTTGATCTTGGAGGAGCACCTTGAGGCTTGAATTGAGATGAACAATCTCAATATAAATCCACCCACAATGCTCTAAAGAAGTGTCTAAAATTTCGGCCACTAAAGAAAATAGAAGGAGAAAACTTTTCTCTCAAGAAAATGGAGCAAATGGAATCCCAAGGAGTGCTTTGAATGGCTGGCCACTTTAGGCTATTTATAGATGACCAAAAGGCACACCTTTACACCAAAAAAGGTGTCTTTTAAGCCAAAGAACACTTCCTTTGGCCAAGGGTCATCTATATTGGCGAAAATACATGTCTCTTTGGCCAAGGAACACTTCCTTTGGCCTCCAAAAGAGACACCTATTGGCCGAAATAATGTGTCTCCTTGGCCAAGGAACATGTCTTTTAAGCCTATGCCAAAAATAACGACCATGGTCGAATATTGTCTCTTGATGTCAAAGGACATCATTCTTGGTGCAATAACCACCTCAACCACCCCATGGCCGAATATACATGTCTATTCACTCAAGGAACACTTCCTTTGGATGAAAGGACATGTTCTTTTAGCCAATAGTCATCTCTTTTGATGAAGAGACATACCTTTACACAAAAGATGTGTCTCTTGGTGGTTTTGAGCTAAAAACAAGGTGAGCTGGCACAAAGCTAGCTCACTATGCTACTTATGCACCATTGAGCTCCTTTGAGCTCCAACCAAGCACCATGAACTAAGGTCCAGCTCCAAGAACTGACCTTGAGCTGGAGTTAGCTGCTTTCAGCTGAAGTGAACTGAAGTCCAGCTACACTCAGCTACCAAAAGCTGAAGTGAGCTGACTTGAGCTGACTTGAGCTAACTTGAGCTGAAGTCCAGCTACATTCAGCTACTTATAAGCTGAAGTGAGCTGACTTGAGCTAACTTGAGCTAAAGGGAGCTACTTCTAGCTGACTTAGATAGCTGTTCAAGCTAGAGTTAGCTCCTAGCAATGAGCTCTTATAGCTGAAGTGAAATCCTACCTTAAAAGGATCTTGGTGCGCCAAGAATTCTAACACCTATGACTAGAAACGAGAAGTATAAGAACACCAAGAACACAAGCACACTTGTGCACCAAGGTAGTCCACAAAGAACCAAAGAGAAATTCTCTCCAAAGTAGAAATATTATTTCATTCCAAGGCTATGTTTTACAACCAGAATGTGTGCCTATTTATAGACCTAAACTAGGGTAAAAGACTCAACAAAATTTTCAGCCCAAGTCACCTTGGAAACCTAGTTACAAAGGACTCAAGAAAACCTAGTCAAACTAGGATTCCTACACCCTTTTAACACATGTTTAAGGTGTGCAGCAAATTCCATTTATCCTAAGTGACCTGAATCACTTCCATGGCCTAAATAACATCCTAAATAATGTAAAAAAATAGGAAAATAAAACAAAATACGTTACAAAACAAGATTGGCCATAAAAACCCCAAAATAGTCTTCTCGGGTGGTTCTGGCTTGTGTCTCCAACTTCAATCTGAAATTCAAGCTTGATGCAACCATAATTTCTCAAAATTAAAAGCATGAAAGTTGTAGATCTATTTCTTAGGTTCAAAATGGCACCTGAATCACACAAAATCCTACCATAAAAGGATCTTGGTGCACCAAGAATTCCAACATGGAATGAAATGGAAACATTCACAACTTGTTTGGAATGAAATGGAAACATTCACAACTTGTTTGGAATGAAATGGAAACATTCATAACTAGTTTGGAATGAAATGGAAACATTCACAACTTGTTTGGAATGAAATGGAAACCTTCACAACTAGTTTGGAATGAAATGGAAACATTCACAACTAGTTTGGAATGAAATGGAAACATTCACAACTTGTTTGGAATGAAATGGAAACATTCACAACTTGTTTGGAATGAAATGGAAACATTCACAACTAGTTTTGAATGAAATGGAAACATTCACAACTTGTTTGGAATGAAATGGAAACATTCACAACTAGTTTTGGAATGAAATGGAAACATTCACAACTAGTTTGGAATGAAATGGAAACATTCACAACTTGTTTGGAATGAAATGGAAACATTCACAACTTGTTTGGAATGAAATGGAAACATTCACAACTAGTTTGGAATGAAATGGAAACATTCACAACTTGTTTGGAATGAAATGGAAACATTCACAACTTGTTTGGAATGAAATTGAAACATTCACAAACTAGTTTGGAATGAAATGGAAACATTCACAACTTGTTTCAGAATGAAATGGAAACATTCACAACTTGTTTGGAATGAAATGGAAACATTCACAACTTGTTTGGAATGAAATGGAAACATTCACAACTAGTTTGGAATGAAATGGAAACATTCACAACTAGTTTTGGAATGAAATGGAAACATTCACAACTTGTTTGGAATGAAATGGAAACATTCACAACTTGTTTGGAATGAAATGGAAACATTCACAACTTGTTTTGAATGAAATGGAAACATTCACAACTTGTTTTGGAATGAAATGGAAACATTCACAACTTGTTTAGAATGAAATTGAAACATTTTAACAACTAGTTTGGAATGAAGATTTCAGGATCTCATGATAACATATCTTTATGTTATCTACTCATGTACATGCCACATGCATTTTGATCATTTGAGTTCAACATGAATACAAGCATGCATCATTCTAATTTGTTTAACATATTTTGTGCATTTGATATAGCATAACATTAGTTTTACATACATATTGTGTCAAACAAATCCTAGCATGCTACTAAGAACATTCATGTAAATAATGAATGAAACCTAGCATGCTACTAAACCAAGAAAGAATGTGCACCTTTCTTCTTGGTTATCTTTGGCGAAAACTTGAGGAAGAACTTGATCTTAGAGGAGCACCTTGAAGCTTGAATTGAGATGAATAATCTCAATGTAATTCCACCCACAATGCTCTAAAATGGTGTCTAATATTTTGGCCACTAAAAGAAAGGAAGGAGGAGACTTTTCTCTCAAGAAAATGGAGCAAATGGAGTGCCAAATTGGAATGCTTAAAATGGCCGGCCACTAAAGGCTATTTATAGATGACCAAAAGGCACACCTTTACACCAAGCAAGGTGTCCTTTAAGCCAAAGAACACTTCCTTTGGCCAAGGGTCATCTATGGTGGCGAAAATACATGTCTCTTTGGCCAAGGAACACTTCCTTTGGCCTAAGAGACATGTCCCTTTGGTCAAGAGACATCTCTTGGTGCTATAACCAACCCATGGCCGAATATACATGTCTCTTGATGTCAAAGGACATCATTCTTGGTGCAATAACCACCCCAACCACCTCATGGCCGAATATACATGTCTCTTGATGTCAAAGGACATCATTCTTGGTGCAATAACCACCCCAACCACCCCATGGCCGAATATACATGTCTATTCACTCAAGGAACACTTCCTTTGGATGAAAGGACATGTTCTTTTAGCCAATAGTCATCTCTTTTGATGAAGAGACATACCTTTACACAAAAGATGTGTCTCTTGGTGGTTTTGAGCTAAAAGCAAGGTGAGCTGGCACAAAGCTAGCTCACTATGCTACTTATGCACCATTGAGCTCCTTTGAGCTCCAACCAAGCACCATGAACTGAGGTCCAGCTCCTAGAGCTGACCTTGAGCTGGAGTTAGCTGCTCTCAGCTGAAGTGAACTGAAGTCCAGCTACATTCAGCTACCAGAAGCTGAAGTGAGCTGACTTGAGCTGACTTGAGCTAACTTGAGCTGAAGTCCAGCTACTTTGAGCTACTTATAGCTGAAGTGAGCTGACTTGAGCTGACTTCCAGCTACATTCAGCTACTAGAAGCTGAAGTGAGCTACTTTGAGCTGACTTGAGCTAACTTGAGCTGAAGTCCAGCTACTTTGAGCTACTTATAGCTGAAGTGAGCTGACTTGAGCTAAAGGGAGCTACTTCTAGCTGCCTTAGATAGCTGTTCAAGCTAGAGTTAGCTCAATGAGCTCAAATCCTACCTTAAAAGGATCTTGGTGCGCCAAGAATTCCAACAGTTTGGAATGAAATGGAAACATTCACAACAAGTTTGGAATGAAATGGAAACTTTCACAACTTGTTTGGAATGAAATGGAAACATTTACAACTAGTTTTGAATGAAATGGAAACATTCACAACTAGTTTGAATGAATGAAAATGGAAACATTCACAACTTGTTTGGAATGAAATGGAAACATTCACAACTTGTTTGGAATGAAATGGAAACATTCACAACTTGTTTGGAATGAAATGGAAACATTCACAACTTGTTTGGAATGAAATGGAAACATTCACAACTTGTTTGGAATGAAATGGAAACATTCACAACTTGTTTGGAATGAAATGGAAACATTCACAACTTATTTGGAATTTAGAATGAAATGGAAACATTCACAACTTGTTTGGAATGAAATGGAAACATTCACAACTAGTTTGGAATGAAATGGAAACATTCACAACTTGTTTGGAATGAAATGGAAACATTCACAACTTGTTTGGAATGAAATGGAAACATTCACAACTAGTTTGGAATGAAATGGAAACATTCACAACTTGTTTGGAATGAAATGGAAACATTCACAACTTGTTTTGAATGAAATGGAAACATTCACAACTTGTTTGGAATGAAATGGAAACATTCACAACTAGTTTGGAATGAAATGGAAACATTCACAACTTGTTTGGAATGAAATGGAAACATTCACAATGAAATGGAAACATTCACAACTTGTTTGGAATGAAATGGAAACATTCACAACTTGTTTGGAATGAAATGGAAACATTCACAACTAGTTTGGAATGAAATGGAAACATTCACAACTTGTTTGGAATGAAATGGAAACATTCACAACTTGTTTGGAATGAAATGGAAACATTCACAACTTGTTTGGAATGAAATGGAAACATTCACAACTTGTTTGGAATGAAATGGAAACATTCACAACTAGTTTGGAAGGAATGAAATGGAAACATTCACAACTAGTTTGGAATGAAATGGAAACATTCACAACTTGTTTGGAATGAAATGGAAACATTCACAACTAGTTTGGAATGAAATGGAAACATTCACAACTTGTTTGGAATGAAATGGAAACATTCACAACTTGTTTGGAATGAAATGGAAACATTCACAACTTAGTTTGGAATGAAATGGAAACATTCACAACTAGTTTGGAATGAAAAGGAAACATTCACAACTTGTTTGGAATGAAATGGAAACATTCACAACTTGTTTGGAATGAAATGGAAACATTCACAACTAGTTTGGAATGAAATGGAAACATTCACAACTTGTTTGGAATGAAATGGAAACATTCACAACTTGTTTGGAATGAAATGGAAACATTCACAAAAACATTTTGGAATGAAATGGAAACATTCACAACTTGTTTGGAATGAAATGGAAACATTCACAACTAGTTTTGAATGAAATGGAAACATTCACAACTTGTTTGGAATGAAATGGAAACATTCACAACTAGTTTGGAATGAAATGGAAACATTCACAACTTGTTTGGAATGAAATAATGGAAACATTCACAACTTGTTTGGAATGAAATGGAAACATTCACAACTTGTTTGGAATGAAATGGAAACATTCACAACTTGTTTGGAATGAAATGGAAACATTCACAACTTGTTTGGAATGAAATGGAAACATTCACAACTTGTTTGGAATGAAATGGAAACATTCAACAACTAGTTTGGAATGAAATGGAAACATTCACAACTAGTTTGGAATGAAAATGGAAACATTCACAACTTGTTTGGAATGAAATGGAAACATTCACAACTTGTTTGGAATGAAATGGAAACATTCACAACTAGTTTGGAATGAAATGGAAACATTCACAACTTGTTTGGAATGAAATGGAAACATTCACAACTTGTTTGGAATGAAATGGAAACATTCACAACTTGTTTGGAATGAAATGGAAACATTCACAACTAGTTTGGAATGAAATGGAAACATTCACAACTTGTTTGGAATGAAATGGAAACATTCACAACTTGTTTGGAATGAAATGGAAAACAATGTTTGGAATGAAATTTGTTTGTTTTGAATGAAATGGAAACATTCACAACTTGTTTGGAATGAAATGGAAACATTCACAACTAGTTTGGAATGAAATGGAAACATTCACAACTTGTTTGGAATGAAATGGAAACATTCACAACTTGTTTGGAATGAAATGGAAACATTCACAACTTGTTTGGAATGAAATGGAAACATTCACAACTTGTTTGGAATGAAATGGAAACATTCACAACAAGTTTGGAATGAAATGGAAACATTCACAACTTGTTTGGAATGAAATGGAAACATTCACAACTTGTTTTGGAATGAAATGGAAACATTCACAACTTGTTTAGAATGAAATGGAAACATTCACAACTTGTTTGGAATGAATGGAAACATTCACAACTTGTTTGGAATGAAATGGAAACATTCACAACTTGTTTGGAATGAAATGGAAACATTCACAACTTGTTTGGAATGAAATGGAAACATTCACAACTTGTTTGGAATGAAATGGAAACATTCACAACTAGTTTAGAATGAAATGGAAACATTCACAACTAGTTTGGAATGAAATGGAAACATTCACAACTAGTTTGGAATGAAATGGAAACATTCACAACTTGTTTGGAATGAAATGGAAACATTCACAACTTGTTTGGAATGAAATGGAAACATTCACAACTAGTTTGGAATGAAATGGAAACATTCACAACTTGTTTGGAATGAAATGGAAACATTCACAACTTGTTTGGAATGAAATGGAAACATTCACAACTAGTTTGGAATGAAATGGAAACATTCACAACTAGTTTGGAATGAAATGGAAACATTCACAACTTGTTTGGAATGAAATGGAAACATTCACAACTTGTTTGGAATGAAATGGAAACATTCACAACTAGTTTGGAATGAAATGGAAACATTCACAACTAGTTTGGAATGAAATGGAAACATTCACAACTTCCTTTTGAAATGGAAAAATGAAATGGAAACATTCACAACTGAAGTTTGGAATGAAATGGAAACATTCACAACTCTTGTTTTTGGAATGAAATGGAAACATTCACAACAATGTTTGGAATGAAATGGAAACATTCACAACTAGTTTTGGAATGAAATTGATATTCACAACTTGTTTGGAATGAAATGGAAACATTTGTCAAACTTGTTTAGAATGAACTGGAAACATTCATGTAGTTTAATGAAAATCCTAGCATGCTACTAAACCAAGAAAGAATGTGTACCTTCCTTCACAACTGTTTGGAATGAAATGGAAACATTCACAACTAGTTTGGAAGAAATGGAAACATTCACAACTTGTTTGAAATGAAATGAAACATTCACAAGTTTGAATAATGGATCCACCCACAATGCTCTAGAAAATGAAATGGAAACATTCACAACTTAGTTTGGAATGGAATGGAAACATTCACAACTTGTTTGGAAGCAAATGGAAACATTCAAAAACTTGTTTGGAAAAATGGAAACATTCACAACTATTTATAGATGACCAAACATTCACAACTTGTTTACACCAATGGAAACATTCACCTTTTGTTTGGAATGAAATGGAAACATTCACAAAGGGTCATCTATATTGTTTGGAATGAAATGGAAACAATTCACAACTTGTTTGGAATGAAATGGAAACATTCACAACTGGTTTGGACATGAAATGGAAACATTCACAACTTGTTTGGAATGAAATGGAAACATTGCCGAAAACAACTTGTTTGGAATGAAATGGAAACATTCACAACTTGTTTGGAATGAAATGGAAACATTCACAACTGTTTTGAATGAAATGGAAACATTCACAACAGTTTGGAATGAAATGGAACATTCACAACTAGTTTGGAATGAAAAAAACATTCACAACTTGTTTGGAATGAAATGGAAACATTCACAACTAGTTTGGAATGAAATGGAAACATTCACAACTTGTTTGGAATGAAATGGAAACATTCACAACTAGTTTGGAATGAAATGGAAACATTCACAACTTGTTTGGAATGAAATGGAAACATTCACAACTTGTTTGGAATGAAATGGAAACATTCACAACTTGTTTGGAAAGAAATGCTAACATTCACAACTAGTTTGGAATGAAATGGAAACATTCACAACTTGTTTGGAATGAAATGGAAACATTCACAACAAGTTTGGAATGAAATGGAAACATTCACAACTTGTTTGGAATGAAATTGAAAACATTCACAACTTGTTTGGATTGAACTTGAAATGGAAACATTCACAACTTGTTTGGAATGAAATGGAAACATTCACAACTAGTTTGGAATGAAATGGAAACATTCACAACTAGTTTTGAATGAAATGGAAACATTCACAACTTAGTTTGGAATGAAATGGAAACATTCACAACTTGTTTGGAATGAAATGGAAACATTCACAACTAGTTTGGAATGAAATGGAAACATTCACAACTAGTTTGGAATGAAATGGAAACATTCACAACTAATTTGGAATGAAATGGGAGCATTCACAACTAGTTTGGAATGAAATGGAAACATTCACAACTAGAGTTTGGAATGAGCTCAAATGGAAACATTCACAACTTGTTTGGAATGACCAAGAAACATTCACAACTAGTTTGGAATGAAATGGAAACATTCACAACTAGTTTGGAATGAAATGGAAACATTCAAACTAGTTTGGAATGAAATGGAAACATTCACAACTAGTTTGGAATGAAATGGAAACATTCACAACTAGTTTGGAATGAAATGGAAACATTCACAAAGAGTTTTGGAATGAAATGGAAACATTCACAGTTTGAACTTTTCAAAATGAAATGAAAACATTCACAACTAGTTTGGAATGAAATGGAAACATTCACAACTTGTTTGGAATGAAATGGAAACATTCACAACTATGTTTGGCATGAAATGGAAACATTCACAACTAGTTTGGAATGAAATGGAAACATTCACAACTAGTTTGGAATGAAATGGAAACATTCACAACTAGTTTGGAATGAAAAATGCAAAACATTCACAACTGGAAAGTTCACAAGTTTGGAATGAAATGGAAACATTCACAACTTGTTTGGAATGAAATGGAAACATTCACAACTAGTTTGGAATGAAATGGAAACATTCACAACTAGGTTTGGAATGAAATGGAAACATTCACAACTAGTTTGGAATGAAATGGAAACATTCACAACTAGTTTGGAATGAAATGGAAACATTCACAACTAGTTTGGAATGAAATGGAAACATTCACAACTTGTTTGGAATGAAATGGAAACATTCACAACTTGTTTGGAATGAAATGGAAACATTCACAACTTGTTTGGAATGAAATGGAAACATTCACAACTTGTTTGGAATGAAATGGAAACATTCACAACTTGTTTGGAATGAAATGGAAACATTCACAACTTGTTTTGGAATGAAATGGAAACATTCACAACTTGTTTGGAATGAAATGGAAACATTCACAACAAGTTTGGAATGAAATGGAAACATTCACAACTTGTTTGGAATGAAATGGAAACATTCACAACTTGTTTGGAATGAAATGGAAACATTCACAACTTGTTTGGAATGAAATGGAAACATTCACAACTTGTTTGGAATGAAATGGAAACATTCACAACTTGTTTGGAATGAAATGGAAACATTCACAACTAGTTTTGGAATGAAATGGAAACATTCACAACATGTTTGAATGAAATGGAAACATTCACAACTTGTTTGGAATGAAATGGAAACATTCACAACTAGTTTGGAATGAAATGGAAACATTCACAACTTGTTTGGAATGAAATGGAAACATTCACAACTAGTTTGGAATGAAATGGAAACATTCACAACTAGTTTGGAATGAAATGGAAACATTCACAACTTGTTTGGAATGAAATGGAAACATTCACAACTAGTTTGGAATGAAATGGAAACATTCACAACTAGTTTGGAATGAAATGGAAACATTCACAACTAGTTTGGAATGAAATGGAAACATTCACAACTAGTTTGGAATGAAATGGAAACATTCACAACTTGTTTGGAATGAAATGGAAACATTCACAACTAGTTTGGAATGAAATGGAAACATTCACAACTAGTTTGGAATGAAATGGAAACATTCACAACTTGTTTGGAATGAAATGGAAACATTCACAACTTGTTTGGAATGAAATGGAAACATTCACAACTAGTTTGGAATGAAATGGAAACATTCACAACAAGTTTGGAATGAAATGGAAACATTCACAACTTGTTTGGAATGAAATGGAAACATTCACAACTAGTTTGGAATGAAATGGAAACATTCACAACTTGTTTGGAAATGAAATGGAAACATTCACAACTAGTTTGGAATGAAATGGAAACATTCACAACTTGTTTGGAATGAAATGGAAACATTCACAACTAGTTTGGAATGAAATGGAAACATTCACAACTAGTTTTGGAATGAAATGGAAACATTCACAACTTGTTTGGAATGAAATGGAAACATTCACAACTTGTTTGGAATGAAATGGAAACATTCACAACTTGTTTGGAATGAAATGGAAACATTCACAACTTGTTTGGAATGAAATGGAAACATTTCACAACTTGTTTTGGAATGAAATGGAAACATTCACAACTAGTTTAGAATGAAATGGAAACATTCACAACTAGTTTGGAATGAAATGGAAACATTCACAACTAGTTTGGAATGAAATGGAAACATTCACAACAAGTTTGGAATGAAATGGAAACATTCACAACTTGTTTGGAATCAAAATGGAAACATTCACAACCAGTTTGGAACAAAATGGAAACATTCACAACTTGTTTGGAATGAAATGGAAACATTCACAACTTGGTTTGGAAAAAAATGGAAAACATTCACAACTTGTTTGGAATGAAATGGAAACATTCACAACTGTTTGGTGAATGAAAAATTGATATGATCAAAGAAGGCACAACTAAGGATGGCAATGATCCATTGAAGATAACTAGTGGACCATTGACATGGAAGAAGGCTAAGGAGCTTACTAGTGCACTTTAAGCTCGGATGTTGACAGATTGGCGATGTTCTGGTGGAAAAATCATATCTTCAGCTAAAATGATCAGAATTGAGTGATTCTTGATTCATTGGAAAGATAATATCTGGATCTAAAAATTATATTCAGAACATGAAACCCATGTTTCCGATAAGGAGGTCCAATTTAGCTTCAAAGTCGTGATTTGTGAGTTATTGCTGGTTCAAAAGCAGTTGCAGTATTTTGGGCATATCTTTGGCTTTAGATATCCGTTTTGTGTGGTTCAGGTGTCATTTCAAAGCTAAGAAATATATCTACAACTTTCATTCTTTTCATTTTGAGAAATCATGGCTGCATCAAGTTTGAATTTCATCTTGAAGTTGAAGATACAAGCAGGAACCACCTGAGAAGACTATTTGGGGTTTTTATGGCCAATCTTATTTTGTAACGTATTTTATTTTAGTTTCCTATTTATTTACATTATTTAGGATGTTATTTAGGCCATGGAAGTGATTCAGGTCACTTAGTAAAAATGGAATTCGGTGCACACCTTAAACATGTGTTAAAAGGGTGTAGGAATCCTAGTTTGACTAGGTTTTCTTGAGTCCTTTGTAACTAGGTTTCCTAGGTGACTTGGGCTGCGAATTTTGCCCAGATTTTTACCCTAGTTTAGGCCTATATAAAGGCACATATTCTGTTGGAATTCTTGGCACACCAAGATCCTTTTAAGGTAGGATTTGAGCTCATTGAGCTAACTCTAGCTTGAATAGCTATCTAAGGCAGCTAGAAGTAGCTCCCTTTAGCTCAAGTTAGCTTATGTCAGCTCACTGCAGCTATAAGTAGCTCAGAGTAGCTGGACTTCAGCTCAAGTCAGCTCACTTCAGCTATAAGTAGCTCAAAGTAGCTGAACTTCAGCTCAAGTTAGCTCAAGTCAGCTCACTTCAGCTATAAGTAGCTCAAAGTAGCTGGACTTCAGCTCAAGTCAGGTCAAGTCAGCTCACTTCAGCTATAAGTAGCTCAAAGTAGCTAGACTTCAACTCAAGTTAGCTCAAGTCAGCTCAAGTCAGCTCAAGTCAGCTCACTTCAGCTTCTGGTAGCTGAATGTAGCTGGACTTCAGTTCACTTCAGCTGAGAGCAGCTAACTCCAGCTCAAGGTCAGTTCTAGGAGCTGGACCTCAGTTCATGGTGCTTGGTTGGAGCTCAAAGGAGCTCAATGGTGCATAAGTAACATAGTGAGCTAGCTTTGTGCCAGCTCACCTTGCTTTTAGCTCAAAACCACCAAGAGACACATCTTTTGTGTAAAGGTATGTCTCTTCATCAAAAGAGATGACTATTGGCTAAAAGAACATGTCCTTTCATCCAAAGGAAGTGTTCCTTGAGTGAATAGACATGTATATTCGGCCATGGGGTGGTTGGGGTGGTTATTGCACCAAGAATGATGTCCTTTGACATCAAGAGACATGTATATTCGGCCATGAGGTGGTTGGGGTGGTTATTGCACCAAGAATGATGTCCTTTGACATCAAGAGACATGTATATTCGGCCATGGGTTGGTTATAGCACCAAGAGATGTCTCTTGACCAAAGGGACATGTCTCTTAGGCCAAAGGAAGTGTTCCTTGGCCAAAGAGACATGTATTTTCGCCACCATAGATGACCCTTGGCCAAAGGAAGTGTTCTTTGGCTTAAAGGACACCTTGCTTGGTGTAAAGGTGTGCCTTTTGGTCATCTATAAATAGCCTTTAGTGGCTGGCCATTTTAAGCACGAATTTGGCACTCCATTTGCTCCAATTTCTTGAGAGAAAAGTCTACTCCTTCCATTCTTTTAGTGGCCAAAATATTAGACACTTTTTTAGAGCATTGTGGGTGGATTTACATTGAGATTGTTCATCTCAATTCAAGCCTCAAGGTGCTCCTCCAAGATCAAGTTCCTCCTCAAGTTTTCGCCAAAGATAACCAAGAAGAAAGGTGCACATTCTTTCTTGGTTTAGTAGCATGCTAGGTTCCATTTATTTACATGTATGTTCTTAGTAGCATGCTAGGATTTATTTGACACAATTTGTATGTAAAATTGACATGCTATATAACATGTTATATCAAGTGCATGAAAAATGTTAAAGAATTAGAATTATGCATGTCTATATCCATGTTGAACTCAAATGATCAAAATGCATGTGGCATGTACATGAGTAGATAACATAAAGATATGTTATCATGAGATCGTGAAACTTCATCCATTTCAATCAAACTAGTGTTGAATGTTTCCATTTCATTTCCAACATGAATGATGGAATTTCATTCCAAACTTAGTTGTGAATGTTTGGATTTCATTCCAAACTAGTTGTGAATGTTTCCATTTCATTCCAAACATAGTTGTGAATGTTTCCATTTCATTCAAAACTTGTTTGGAATGTAAAACATTTCATGCTACTAAACCAAGAAAGAATGTGTACCTTTCTTCTTGTGAATGTTTGTCATTCGAAACTAGAGTGAAGAACTTGATCTTGGAGGAGCACCTTGAGTTGAATGTTTCCTTGAATTGAGATGAACAATCTCAATGTAAATCCACCCACAATGCTCTAAAGAAGTGTCTAAAATTTCGGCCACTAAAGAAAATAGAAGGAGAATGTTTTTCTCTCAAGAAAATGGAGCAAATGGAATCCCAAAAGAACTAGTTTGAATGGTTTCCCCTTTAGCCTATTTATAGATGACCAAAAGGCACACCTTTACACCAAACAAGTTGTGAATGTTTTTAAGCCAAGGAACACTTCCTTTGGCCAAGGGTCATCTAAATAGGCGAAAATACATGTCTCTTTCATTCCAAAGAACACTTCCTTTGTTCCAAAAGACATTCCAAACCGAAATGAATGTGTCCATTTCATTCAAGGAACATGTTTTTAATGTTGCCGAAATTACATTCCAAACAAGGCCAAATGACATCATTCTCATGCTATAACCACCTCAACCACCCCATGGCCAAATAAACATGTTTCTTTCATTCCAAAAAGTTGTCACTCTTGGTGCTATAACCACCCCATGGTTGAATATACATGTCATTCACTCAAGTTGGAACACTTCCTTTGGATGAAAGGAGTTGTTCTTTTAGCCAATAGTCATTCCAAACTTTTGATGAAGAGACATTACCTTTACACAAAAGATGTGTCTCTTGGTGGTTTTGAGCTAATTCCAAGGTGAGCTGGCACAAAGCTAGCTCACTAAACTACTTATGCACCATTGAGCTCCTTTGAGCTCCAACCAAGCACCATGAACTGAGGTCCATTTCCTAAAGCTAACCTTGAGTTGGAGTTCATTGCTCTCAGCTGAAGTGAACTGAAGTCCATTACATTCAGCTACCAGAAGCTGAAGTGAGCTTTCATTTGAGCTAACTTGTTGTGAAGTCCAGCTACTTTGAGCTACTAGTTAGTGAAAGTGAGCTATTTCATTGAGCAAACTTGTTGTGACTTGAGTTTACTTTCATTCCAAGCTTGTGACTGTAGCCAAGTCAGCTTCCAAAGCTAACTTGCTAAATGTTTCTACTTCTAGCTTCCTTAGATAGCTGTTCAATGCTAAGTTTTAGCTCAATGAGTTGTGAAATCCTACCTTAAAAGGATCTTGAGTGTTTCCATTTCATTCCAAACAAGTTGTGAATGTTTCCATTTCATTCCAAACAAGTTGTGAATGTTTCCATTTCATTCCAAACAAGTTGTGAATGTTTCCATTTCATCTCTCCAAACAAGTTGTGAATGTTTCCATTTCATTCCAAAAGTTGTTTGTTTCCATTTCATTCCAAACAAGTTGTGAATTTCATTCCAAACAAGTTGTGAATGTTTCCATTTCATTCCAAACAAGTTGTGAATGTTTCCATTTCATTCAAAACAAGTTGTGAATGTTTCCATTTCATTCCAAACAAGTTGTGAATGTTTCCATTTCATTCCAAACAAGTTGTGCAATGAATTCCATTCCAAACAAGTTGTGAATGTTTCCATTTCATTCCAAACTAGTTGTGAATGTTTCCATTTCATTTCAAACTAGTTGTGAATGTTTCCATTTCATTCCAAACAAGTTGTGAATGTTTCCATTTCACAAAACAAGTTGTGAATGTTTCCATTTCATTCCAAATAAGTTGTGAATGTTTCCATTTCATTCCAAACAATGAAGTGTTGAAATTTGTTCCAAACCAGTTGTCATTTTTCCATTAGTTGTGAATGTTTCCATTTCAGTTTCCAAACAAGTTGTAAAATGTTTCCATTTCATTCCAAACAAGTTGTGAATGTTTCCATTTCATTCCAAACTAGTTGTGAATGTTTCCATTTCATTCCAAACAAGTTGTGAATGTTTCCATTTCATTCCAAACTAGTTGTGAATGTTTCCATTTCATTCCAAACAAGTTGTGAATGTTTCCATTTCATTCCAAACAAGTTGTGAATGTTTCCATTTCATTCCAAACAAGTTGTGAATGTTTCCATTTCATTCCAAACTAGTTGTGAATGTTTCCATTTCATTCCAAACAAGTTGTGAATGTTTCCATTTCATTCCAAACAAGTTGTGAATGTTTCCATTTCATTCCAAAACAAGTTGTGAATGTTTCCATTTCATTCCAAACAAGTTGTGAATGTTTCCATTTCATTCCAAACTAGTTGTGAATGTTTCCATTTCATTCCAAACAAGTTGTGAATGTTTCCATTTCATTCCAAACTAGTTGTGAATGTTTCCATTTCATTCCAAACAAGTTGTGAATGTTTCCATTTCATTCCAAACTAGTTGTGAATGTTTCCATTTCATTCCAAACTAGTTGTGAATGTTTCCATTTCATTCCAAACTAGTTGTGAATGTTTCCATTTCATTCCAAAGTTAGTTGTGAATGAATGTTTCCATTTCATTCCAAACAAGTTGTGAATGTTTCCATTTCATTCCAAACTAGTTGTGAATGTTTCCATTTCATTCCAAACTAGTTGTGAATGTTTCCATTTCATTCCAAACAAGTTGTGAATGTTTCCATTTCATTCCAAACAAGTTGTGAATGTTTCCATTTCATTCCAAACTAGTTGTGAATGTTTCCATTTCATTCCAAACAAGTTGTGAATGTTTCCATTTCATTCCAAACTAGTTGTGAATGTTTCCATTTCATTCCAAACAAGTTGTGAATGTTTCCATTTCATTCCAAACAAGTTTGTGAATGTTTCCATTTCATTCCAAACAAGTTGTGAATGTTTCCATTTCATTCCAAACAAGTTGTGAATGTTTCCATTTCATTCCAAACAAGTTGTGAATGTTTCCATTTCATTCCAAACTAGTTGTGAATGTTTCCATTTCATTCCAAACAAGTTGTGAATGTTTCCATTTCATTCCAAACTAGTTGTGAATGTTTCCATTTCATTCCAAACAAGTTGTGAATGTTTCCATTTCATTCCAAACAAGTTGTGAATGTTTCCATTTCATTCCAAACAAGTTGTGAATGTTTCCATTTCATTCCAAACAAGTTGTGAATGTTTCCATTTCATTCCAAACTAGTTGTGAATGTTTTCATTTCATTCCAAACAAGTTGTGAATGTTTCCATTTCATTCCAAACAAGTTGTGAATGTTTCCATTTCATTCCAAACAAGTTGTGAATGTTTCCATTTCATTCCAAACAAGTTGTGAATGTTTCCATTTCATTTCCAAACAAGTTGTGAATGTTTCCATTTCATTCCAAACAAGTTGTGAATGTTTCCATTTCATTCCAAACAAGTTGTGAATGTTTCCATTTCATTCCAAACAAGTTGTGAATGTTTCCATTTCATTCCAAACTAGTTGTGAATGTTTCCATTTCATTCCAAACAAGTTGTGAATGTTTCCATTTCATTCCAAACAAGTTGTGAATGTTTCCATTTCATTCCAAACAAGTTGTGAATGTTTCCATTTCATTCCAAACTAGTTGTGAATGTTTCCATTTCATTCCAAACTAGTTGTGAATGTTTCCATTTCATTCCAAACAAGTTGTGAATGTTTCCATTTCATTCCAAACTAGTTGTGAATGTTTCCATTTCATTGCGAAACAAGTTGTGAATGTTTCCATTTCATTCCAAACTAGTTGTGAATGTTTCCATTTCATTCCAAACTAGTTGTCAATGTTTCCATTTCATTCCAAACAAGTTGTGAATGTTTCCATTTCATTCCAAACTAGTTGTGAATGTTTCCATTTCATTCCAAACAAGTTGTCAATGTTTCCATTTCATTCCAAACAAGTTGTGAATGTTTCCATTTCATTCCAAACAGGTTGTGAATGTTTCCATTTCATTCCAAACTAGTTGTGAATGTTTCCATTTCATTCCAAACTAGTTGTGAATGTTTCCATTTCATTCCAAACAAGTTGTGAATGTTTCCATTTCATTCAAAACAAGTTGTGAATGTTTCCATTTCATTCCAAACAAGTTGTGAATGTTTCCATTTCATTCCTAAACAAGTTGTGAATGTTTCCATTTCATTCCAAACAAGTTGTGAATGTTTCCATTTCATTCCAAACAAGTTGTGAATGTTTCCATTTCATTCAAAACTAGTTGTGAATGTTTCCATTTCATTCCAAACAAGTTGTGAATGTTTCCATTTCATTCCAAACTAGTTGTGAATGTTTCCATTTCATTCCAAACTAGTTGTGAATGTTTCCATTTCATTCCAAACAAGTTGTGAATGTTTCCATTTCATTCCAAACTAGTTGTGAATGTTTCCATTTCATTCCAAACTAGTTGTGAATGTTTCCATTTCATTCCAAACTAGTTGTGAATGTTTCCATTTCATTCCAAACAAGTTGTGAATGTTTCCATTTCATTCCAAACAAGTTGTGAATGTTTCCATTTCATTCCAAACTAGTTGTGAATGTTTCCATTTCATTCCAAACTAGTTGTGAATGTTTCCATTTCATTCCAAACTAGTTGTGAATGTTTCCATTTCATTCCAAACTAGTTGTGAATGTTTCCATTTCATTCCAAACAAGTTGTGAATGTTTCCATTTCATTCCAAACAAGTTGTGAATGTTTCCATTTCATTCCAAACAAGTTGTGAATGTTTCCATTTCATTCCAAACTAGTTGTGAATGTTTCCATTTCATTCCAAACAAGTTGTGAATGTTTCCATTTCATTCCAAACAAGTTGTGAATGTTTCCATTTCATTCCAAACTAGTTGTGAATGTTTCCATTTCATTCCAAACAAGTTGTGAATGTTTCCATTTCATTCCAAACTAGTTGTGAATGTTTCCATTTCATTCCAAACTAGTTGTGAAATGTTTCCATTTCATTCCAAACAAGTTGTGAATGTTTCCATTTCATTCCAAACAAGTTGTGAATGTTTCCATTTCATTCCAAACAAGTTGTGAATGTTTCCATTTCATTCCAAACAAGTTGTGAATGTTTCCATTTCATTCCAAACAAGTTGTGAATGTTTCCATTTCATTCCAAACTAGTTGTGAATGTTTCCATTTCATTCCAAACAAGTTGTGAATGTTTCCATTTCATTCCAAACAAGTTGTGAATGTTTCCATTTCATTCCAACAAGTTGTGAATGTTTCCATTTCATTCCAAACAAGTTGTGAATGTTTCCATTTCATTCCAAACTCTTTGTGAATGTTTCCATTTCATTCCAAACAAGTTGTGAATGTTTCCATTTCATTCCAAACTAGTTGTGAATGTTTCCATTTCATTCCAAACAAGTTGTGAATGTTTCCATTTCATTCCAAACAAGTTGTGAATGTTTCCATTTCATTCCAAACTAGTTGTGAATGTTTCCATTTCATTCCAAACAAGTTGTGAATGTTTCCATTTCATTCCAAAACTAGTTGTGAATGTTTCCATTTCATTCCAAACTAGTTGTGAATGTTTCCATTTCATTCCAAACTAGTTGTGAATGTTTCCATTTCATTCCAAACAAGTTGTGAATGTTTCCATTTCATTCCAAACTAGTTGTGAATGTTTCCATTTCATTCCAAACAAGTTGTGAATGTTTCCATTTCATTCCAAACTAGTTGTGAATGTTTCCATTTCATTCCAAACTAGTTGTGAATGTTTCCATTTCATTCCAAACTAGTTGTGAATGTCTCCATTTCATTCCAAACATTCCATTTCATTCCAAACAAGTTGTGAATGTTTCCATTTCATTCCAAACTAGTTGTGAATGTTTCCATTTCATTCCAAACAAGTTGTGAATGTTTCCATTTCATTCCAAACAAGTTGTGAATGTTTCCATTTCATTCCAAACTAAACAAGTTGTGAATGTTTCCATTTCATTCCAAACTAGTTGTGAATGTTTCCATTTCATTCCAAACAAGTTGTGAATGTTTCCATTTCATTCCAAACTAGTTGTGAATGTTTCCATTTCATTCCAAAACAAGTTGTGAATGTTTCCATTTCATTCCAAACAAGTTGTGAATGTTTCCATTTCATTCCAAACAAGTTGTGAATGTTTCCATTTCATTCCAAACAAGTTGTGAATGTTTCCATTTCATTCCAAAACAAGTTGTGAATGTTTCCATTTCATTCCAAACTAGTTGTGAATGTTTCCATTTCATTCCAAACTAGTTGTGAATGTTTCCATTTCATTCCAAACTAGTTGTGAATGTTTCCATTTCATTCCAAACTAGTTGTGAATGTTACCATTTCATTCCCAAACAAGGTTGTGCAAGGATCCATTGAAGATAACTAGTTGTGAACCATTGACAAGGAAAAGGCTAGTTGTGAGCTGTTTCCATGCAAGGAATCAAATGGAGTTGTGCACTAGTCAAACTAGGATTTGGATTTCATTCCAAACAAGTTGATGCTTCCATTTGATGTTCTGGTAGAAAAATCATATCTTGAGCTAAAAAGATCAGAATTGAGTGATTCTTAATTCATTGGAAACTAACATCTGGAGCTACAAATCATATGAAGACCATGAAACCCAGTTTGCACGTTAAGGAGGTCCAATTTAGCTTCAAAGTCGCGATTTACGAGTTATCGCTGGTTCAGAAGCAGTTGCAGTATTTTGGGCATATCTTTGGCTTTAGATGTCCGTTTTGTGTGGTTCAGGTGTCATTTCAAAGCTAAGAAAGATATCTACAACTTTCATGCAAATTTTGAGAAATCATGTTTGCATCAAGTTCGAATTTCAGCTTGAAGTTGAAGACACAAGCAGGAACCACCTGAGAAGACTATTTTGGGATTTTTATGGCCAATCTTGTTTTGTAACGTATTTTATTTTAGTTTCCTGTTTATTTACATTATTTAGGATGTTATTTAGGCCATGGAAGTGATTCAGGTCACTTAGGATAAATGGAATTCGCTGCACACCTTAAACATGTGTTAAAAGGGTGTAGGAATCCTAGTTTGACTAGGTTTTCTTGAGTCCTTTGTAACTAGGTTTCCTAGGTGACTTGGGCTGCGAATTTTGCCCAGATTTTTACCCTAGTTTAGGCCTATATAAAGGCACATATTCTGGATGTAAACAAACAGCCTTGACATGAAATAATATTGCTACTTTGGAGAGATTTTCTCTTTGGTTCTTTGTGGACTACCTTGGTGCACAAGTGTGCTTGTGTTCTTGGAGTTCTTATACTTCTCGTTTCTAGTCACAGGTTGATTAGGGGTGGGGGTCTTCAAACCCAGTCTCTTTGATGTCTTGTGGAGCTTTGAAAAACATCTTGGGTTTCGTTTCATGGTCTTTATACCATCGGGGTTCGCATCAGTTGGTATCAGAGCCACAAGTTCCATTGAAGGACATATCATTGTGTTCTTGTTTATCTTCGTTTTTCTTTCAATTTTTTTCCAGTAATTTCATGTTTTAATTCTCTGTTTTAATCCTTTTTCTTCTTGTTTCAGGTCTGTCCTTTTTATTCCATCCTTGTTCAAGTCCAAAAATCACAAAAACAACAAAAAGAAGTCAATCCGTGTTGTCTAGTGTTCTCGGTTTCAATTTGTTTGTTCTTGTTATTTCTTATCTTTCTGTTTCATGTCCAGCCCTATTAATCTTTCTTGTTTTCATTGTTTCCAGCATCCTAGAGTCAAGAAAACACCAAAAAAAGAAGGATCCAAATTGAGGAAGTTTCGGTACAACAAAAGTTGTTTCAAAATTGTGCAAGTTTCAATAGTTTCTTGTTTTGGCCGAATAGAAAACTGACTTTTTGTCTTTGGCAGCAAGGAATTTCAAGGAGAACGTTTGTTTAGCATCAAAACAGCAAGAAAAAAAAAAAAAAAAAAGAGAAAAAAAGGGAAGAAAAAGAAAAAGAAAAGAACAAAGATTCCAAAGAGCTTGTGAAAAAAGAAGTTTTTCACAAAGTGTTGAAAGTTTTGTGCCCCAAAACCTATCCCATTGTTTTTGAGCCAAAAAGCTTTCTTTGTGGTTCTTGTGATCATCAATTGCAAGAGCTTCCTAGAGTCTTTTAAAGCTTGTTTAGCCCACCTCTTTTGGAGTCAAAATAGTTCTTTAAGAATTCAAGTTTTCTTGTGTGCTTTGAGGATAGTTTTCTTAGAACTTTTGAGGACTCTTTGAATTGCAATATCTCACTAACAAATTGAGTGTTTGAGTGTTCATCTTTGAGTGAAACACGTGAGGTGAGTGTTTGTGAGGATCTTTTTTTTCAGGAGTACGGAGGGCCAGGAGGATAGGAGAATGGAAGTGAGACACAATGAGAAGCCTACCATGAGAGAACTTCAAGAAACTCTTAATAGACTTGTGGGAAGGATTGAGGACATAGATTTGAGGCTGCCAAGGAGACCTAATCCCATCTTGCAACCAAGGAGAGGTCCAAGGAGAGAAGAGCCCGAGAAGGAAGAAAAAGTTTGGCATGACCATGGGTTTCCAAGGAGTTGTGAGCCAAGGAAGTGAAGATTTCAAGATCTTATGATAACATACTTTTATGTTATCTACTCATGTATATGCCACATGCATATTTGTTCATTTGAATTCAACATGGATATAGGCATGCATAACATGTTATATAACATATCAAGATCACATACATGTTGTGTTAAATAAATCCTAGCATGCTACTAAGAACATACATAAGAAATGAAACCTAACATGCTACTAAACCAAGAAAAGATGTGCACCTTTCTTCTTGGTTATCTTTGGTGAAAACTTGAGGGAGAACTTGATCTTAGAGGAGCGCCTTGAAGCTTGAAATAGAGATGAACAATCTCTATGTAAATCCACCCACAATGCTCTCAAGAAGTGTTTAATATTTTGGCCTCTAAAGGAAATAGGAGGAGAACAATTTTCTCTCAAGAAAATGGAGCAAATGGAGTGCCAAATTCGTGCTTAAAATGGCTGGCCTCTAAAGGCTATTTATAGATGACCAAAAGGCACACCTTTACACCAAGAAAGGTGTCTTTTAAGCCAAAGAACACTTCCTTTGGCTAAGGGTCATGTATGGTGGCGAAAATACATGTCTTTTAGCCAAGGAACACTTCCTTTGGCCTATAACCACCCCATAACTACCTTATGGCGAAAATACATGTCTTTTAGCCAAGGAACACTTCCTTTGGCCTATAACCACCCCATAACTACCTTATGGGCGAATATACATGTCTCTTGATGTCAAAAGACATCATTCTTGGTGCAATAACCACCCCAACAACCTCATGGGCGAATATACATGTCTATTCACTCAAGGAACACTTCCTTTGGATGAAAGGACATGTTCTTTTAGCCAATAGTCATCTCTTTTGATGAAGAGACATACCTTTACATAAAAAGATGTGTCTCTTGGTGGTTTTGAGCTAAAAGCAAGGTGAGCTGGCACAAAGCTAGCTCACTATGCTACTTATGCACCATTGAGCTCCTTTGAGCTCCAATCAAGCTCCATGAACTAAGGTCTAGTTCCCTGAACTGACCTTGAGCTGGAGTTAGCTACTCTCAGCTGAAGTGAACTGAAGCCCAGCTACATTCAGCTACCAAAAGCTGAAGTGAGCTGACTTGAGCTGACTTGAGCTAACTTGAGCTGAAGTCCTGCTACTTTGAGCTACTTATAGCTGAAGTGAGCTGACTTGAGCTGAAGTCCAGCTACATTCAGCTACCAGAAGCTGAAGTGAGCTGACTTGAGCTGACTTGAGCTAACTTGAGCTGAAGTCCAGCTACTTTGAGCTACTTATAGCTAAAGTGAGCTGACTTGAGCTAAAGGGAGCTACTTTTAGCTGCCTTAGATAGCTGTTCAAGCTAGAGTTAGCTCAATGTGTTAGTGTTGTGCCCAAAAGCCAATCATGAGATGATTGTATTTTTGCACATTGAGTCATGATATTTTATTAAGGCATTAATCCAGCAATTATGTTTGTTGTTTTGTTCCTGTGTAACTTAACAAACATAATTGTAACCCTAGAATAATGATATTCTTAAAAGTCCCTGGTCTAGTATTATTGTGGAGCGGGTTGCAATAATACATAACGACTAGCATATGTGGAGACTAATATGAGATATGTAGTCTACATATGGGTACAAGTTGGAGAACTTGTGTACTGGACCGACCCACCATGAGAACACTACATGGATCGTTATATGAGTGTCATAAGTGATTCTCATAGTGATCATGGTATATGTAGTCCTTCGACCTAAGATCATCAAGGTTCCCTACATGTGAGTCACATACTTTGATACTTTCCTTTGTTGCTCGTAACTGAGTGAACTTGAAGGAGGTCATTGGGTATGTCACATATCATGCGGAGGGATTTGTATGATCAAGATGGGATTTGTCCCTCCTATGTAACGGGAGTGATATCTTTGGGCCCCTTGATAGAGTGAGACTTAGAAAATGCATGGCCATGCTCGGATGAGTTGATATATTCGATATCAATGTCATCAGTTTAAGTTAGTCTACTCGGTAATCAAGAAACCAAAGATTGGGCTATACGAGAGTGACACATTCCATGTCTCGTGCTTAGTCTTGATATCTTGGACAAAGGGACAATGGCATATATCGGTGATGATCATAAAGGTTTAGTCGAATCATCGACAATCTTGTCACTTGGGTAGCAATGATGTGTTGCTAGACACCGCTCATTGCTTATGATCATAAATGTGATTTATGATCATTGCCAACGTGGTAAGAGCCTATTGGGTCGCACACATAGAGCTATTTGGATCATTAGAGTGCATGGGCTAATTATTTGGGTTTTGGTTTCACTTTAATTTCGTATTAATAATGGGCCCAAAAGTTGAGCCATTATTAAGCCCGAAATTAAATCCTAATTGGATTAGGGCTTTGAAACCCATTAGGCCTGGAAGTTGAGTCTCACTATAAATACAACTTTTAGTGAGAAATTCGTAGGTCTCCTTGCCCTAGCCTCTTTGAAAAGGACAGCTGCACTCTTCTCTTGCAATTCCTTGGAGGACGCAAGCTAGCACTGTGAGCACAAGAGAAACGCATCTGCCGGGATGGGGTGGAAGCGTGGTGATCCCGAGAGGCTCGTGTGGATACCATAGAGAGCTTGAACACGTCAACTGTTCAGGTTTTGTGATTCGACTCTACAGTTGAGTGAGAGATCTCAACCGAAAATTAGGTATGAAAATTTTCAAACACCCGGTTTACCCCGTTTCACTTGGATCCTGGAGGGTTTCGGTTAAATTCCGCAGCGCTGTTTGGCTCCTGAAACCCAACACAATGAGCTCAAATCCTATCTTAAAAGGATCTTGGTGCCCCAAGAATTCCAACAGGAAGGACAATAACCTTAACTCCATCAAACTTCCATTCCACCTTTCCAAGGGAGGAGTGATCCCGATGCATAATGGGAATGGGAGCAAAAGATTGAGATGGTGTTTAATTGCCATCATTACTCCGAGGAAAAGAATGTTAAATTGGCTACCATAAAGTTCACTAACTATGCTCTTGTATGGTGGAATCAGGATGTTATTTCTGGGAGAAGGAATGAGGAGGAGTCCATACACACATGGAGAGCCCTTAATGCCTTGATGAGGAGGAAATTTGTTCCTAGCTACTATACTAGAGATCAACGCCTCAAGCTTCAAAGGCTAGTGCAAGGCCAAAGGAGTGTGGAGGACTACCATAAAGACTTGGAGATAACCTTGACCCGAGCCAACATCATGGAGGATGAGGAGACCACCATTGCTAGATTCATTAATGGTCTCAATCCTGAGATTGCCAACAAAGTGGAAATGGTGCCTTATTTCAATATGGAGGACTTGCTTCACCATGCCACCGAGGCTGAGAGGATCATCAAGAGAGCAAAGGCATCCAAGATGTCTCAAGGAGGAATTTCCACATGGAGAGGAGCATGGAGCAAGGATGTGAGAGAAGTACCCAAGCCAAAAGTGGAGGCCACAAAAGGAGACTTGTCTCGGCCTCAACAAGAAAAGTCAATCATGCTTGTACCACTTTCACCACAACAAGTCTTGGAGGATCAAAGAAAAATTCAAAGTGAGGTTGAGAGAAAAGAAAAAGAGGGGAAAGTTGAGGGCAAGAGTGATGAGGGGAAAGCGAGAGAACAACCGAGAGATTAAGTGAGAAGAGTGAACATGAGGGGAAGAAGAGTGGAGAGTTCCCGAGAGAAGAAATTGAGTGCGAAGTTGAGAGAAGACAAGAGTGCAATGAACCCAAGCCGAGTGAAGAGAGAAAGACCTACAGAGAAGCCATACTTTCATCTAACATAATGGAGTCTTTTTCTAGTGTTGTGTTGTCTTCTTTTCAGGACTTAAGTGGAGATGAACTACAAGAATCAAGTGAGTTGCTGCCCATTAAAGAAGTTGGTGTTCCCAATATTCCAAGTCATGTCCCATGCATCAAACCAACAAAGGAGGTTGAAAAGGAACAATTTGAGGTAAGTCCAAGTGATTTCATATGCAAAAGTTTGCCTAACATTGTTTCTTATCCTATGGTTCAAGGGGATGAAATTGTTGCAACTCCACCCGAAGCCATTGAGTGCAAAGGTGAAAATTTTGTGGTCTACACAAAGGAAGATACTTGGAGACTAAGTCCAACCACTGTAATGTATTTCTTCCTAACACCTAGATTTGATGTAGTTTTGCATGAAAATCTCAAACAATGTGTGTTTGCTTGCAATGTTATTTTGACAAATGGTTTTCATGAAACTAGATTAAGAGAAGGAAGTAAGCATGAAAACCACAAAATATAGGATCCAATATGGTTTTAGAGCTTCTAATTCTTTGGTTTTGTCAAATCCTCTTTGGAATTGCTTGAGTTTCTCTAAAGAAAAATCAAAAATTTTGGACCTAATTTTGTTTTTGAATCTTGTTTGTTCAACTTAGAGTCGAATCCACTTGAACATTATTTTGTTCAAGTCTCAATGGTATCCAAATCTACCTCTTTGGATCACCACGCTTCCATAAATGCGTTTCATACACGCTACAGTGCTAGCTTGCGTCCTCCAAGGATGTGCAGCCAATTTTTGTGACTGTCCTTTTTAATTGCTAGGGCAAGGAGACCTACGACATTTCTTACTTAAAAGTTGTATTTATAGTGAGACTTAACTTCCAGGCCTAATGGGTTTCAAATTTTAATCCAATTAGGATTTAATTTCGGGCTTAATAATGGCTCAACTATTGGGCACATTATTAATACGAAATTATTGTGAAACCAAAACCCAAATTATTAGCCCATGCACTCTAATGATCCAAATAGCTCTATGTGTGCGACCCAATAGGCTCTTACCATGTTGGCAATGATCATAAATCACATTTATGATCATAAGCAATGAGCGGTGTCTAGCAACACATCATTGCTACCCAAGTGACAAGATTGTTGGTGATTCGACTAAACCTTTATGATCATCACCGATATATGCCATTGTCCCTTTGTCCAAGATATCAAAACTAAGCACAAGACATGGAATGTGTCACTCTCGTATAGCCCAATCTTTGGTTTCTTGATTGCTAAGTGCAGTAGACTAACTTAAACTGATGACATTGATATCGTATATCAACTCATCCGAGCATGGCCATGCATTTTCTAAGTCTCACTCTATCAAGGGGCCCGAAGATATCATTCCCGTTAGAATAGGAGGGGGAAAAATCCCATCTTGATCATACAAATCCCTCCGCATGATATATGACATACCCAATGACCTCCTTCAAGTTCACTCAGTTACGAGCAACAAAGGAAAGTATCAAAGTATGTGACTCACATGGCATGAAAATCTCAAACAATGTGTGTTTGCTTGCAATGTTATTTTGACAAATGGTTTTCATGAAACTAGATTAAGAGAAGGAAGTAAGCATGAAACTTTGACAAAATATGGTTTTAAAGCTTCTAATTCTTTGGTTTTGTCAAATCCTCTTTGGAATTGCTTGAGTTTCTCTAAAGAAAAATCTGTTTTGGTGTCTTTTGTTTTTGAATTTGTTTGTTTTGCATCCATTTCACATTATTTTGTTTTGCCTCAAGTTAAATCTACTTCTTTCGAATTTTTCATGCATAAATTAGCTCATACACATACATTACATACTTCTTTGATTGCCATTCATGTTCAGCCCATTTTTGTGTGTCAATCTTTAATTTCCAGCAAGCATTCTTTTGTCATGACACATGCATTACACAAACTTTTGAGCATTGATCTTTTTGCTTTATGTCCAAACCTGAAAGTTTTTATTTTGAGTGAAAATTCTGGTTTTAAATTCAGCCTTTTAAGGAGGTATGTTGAGTCCTTTGTTTTGTGTCACATCCCATTCACAAATTTCATGCATTGTTGTGCATATACATGCAAAAATAAGTTTGCTACTGAATTGGTTTCACTTAATCCTATCTACTCCAATCTTGTTTCATTTAAAATGCTTAGGATTTTTGTGAAATTTGTGCATCCTTGTTTTGTTATTAGTTTAGGCCACATTGTGTTCAATTCTTGTTTGTTTGAATGGCCTATGCAAACTATTGTCTTGACATGCATAACTTGTGTTTTTCATAACCATAACACTTGTGTGAGTTTAGGTCCATTTGTTTTGAGTGCATACAGCATCCCTAAGGTAAATTATTCCTACACTTTTACTTGTTGTGAGAGTAATGTTTTTGAGATGGCAAAGGCAATGAAAGTGATGCCTAGAGTTAAGATGAAAATTGTGCAAAGTTTCAGATTTTTTGTGCTAATTGTTTCTAACTTTGTTTTTGACCCTGGAGGTATCAAAATTATCATTGCATTTGGATATTGGTTCAGGTTTTTCACAAGATTAAAGCTCCATACACAAGCATTCCATGCTATTGGTGCTTATGTGAAAGGTAAGTGCTTATGTGTTGATTATTTCATTGTTATTGATTCAATTCCCTTTTCTAATGCAGGTTTTGATTCGAGGACGAATCCTTCTAAGGAGGGGGGAGCTGATACGATCAAAGAAGGCACAACCAAGGATGGCAAGGATCCATTGAAGATAACTAGTGGACCATTGACAAGGAAGAAGGCTAAGGAGCTCACTAGTGCACTTCAAGCTTTTGTCTCAAGCTTTTTCATGGAGAATGGCTTGGAATTTTCAAGGAGCTGCTGGAACATGCAAGGAATCATATGGAGATGATGGCCAAGCTTGGATGTTGACTGATGTTCTGGTAGAAAAATCATATCTTGAGCTAAACAGATCAGAATTGAGTGATTCTTGATTCATTGGAAAGCTAACATCTGGAGCTACAAATCATATGAAGACCATGAAACCCAGTTTGCACGTTAAGGAGGTCCAATTTAGCTTCAAAGTCACGATTTGCGAGTTATCGCTGGTTCAGAAGCAGTTGCAGTATTTTGGGCATATCTTTGGCTTTAGATGTCCGTTTTGTGTGGTTCAGGTGTCATTTCAAAGCTAAGAAAGAGATCTACAACTTTCATGCTTTGCATTTTGAGAAATCATGGCTGCATCAAGTTCGAATTTCAGCTTGAAGTTGAAGACACAAGCAGGAACCACCTGAGAAGACTATTTTGGGGTTTTTATGGCCAATCTTGTTTTGTAACGTATTTTATTTTATTTTCCTATTTATTTACATTATTTAGGATGTTATTTAGGCCATGGAAGTGATTCAGGTCACTTAGGATAAATGGAATTCGCTGCACACCTTAAACATGTGTTAAAAGGGTGTAGGAATCCTAGTTTGACTAGGTTTTCTTGAGTCCTTTGTAACTAGGTTTCCTAGGTGACTTGGGCTGCGAATTTTGCCCAGATTTTTACCCTAGTTTAGGCCTATATAAAGGCACATATTCTGGTTGTAAAACACAGCCTTGACATGAAATAATATTGCTCTTTGGAGAGGTTTTCTCTTTGGTTCTTTGTGGACTACCTTGGTGCACAAGTGTGCTTGTGTTCTTGGTGTTCTTATACTTCTCGTTTCTAGTCACAGGTTGATTAGGGGTGGGGGTCTTCAAATCCAGTCTCTTTGATGTCTTGTGGAGCTTGAAAAACATCTTGGGCGCGTTTCATGGTCTTTATACCATCGGGGTTCGCATCAAGTTGTGAATGAATGTTTCCATTTCATTCCAAACAAGTTGTGAATGTTTCCATTTCATTCCAAACAAGTTGTGAATGTTTCCATTTCATTCCAAACAAGTCGTGAATGTTTCCATTTCATTCCAAACTTGTTGTGAATGTTTCCATTTCATTCCAAACTAGTTGTGAATGTTAACATTTCATTCCAAACAAGTTGTGAATGTTTCCATTTCATTCCAAACAAGTTGTGAATGTTTCCATTTCATTCCAAACTAGTTGTGAATGTTTCCATTTCATTCCAAACTAGTTGTGAATGTTTCCATTTCATTCCAAACTAGTTGTGAATGTTTCCATTTCATTCCAAACAAGTTGTGAATGTTTCCATTTCATTCCAAACAAGTTGTGAATGTTTCCATTTCATTCCAAACAAGTTGTGAATGTTTCCATTTCATTCCAAACAAGTTGTGAATGTTTCCATTTCATTCCAAACTAGTTGTGAATGTTTCCATTTCATTCCAAACAAGTTGTGAATGTTTCCATTTCATTCCAAACAAGTTGTGAATGTTTCCATTTCATTCCAAACAAGTTGTGAATGTTTCCATTTCATTCCAAACAAGTTGTGAATGTTTCCATTTCATTCCAAACTAGTTGTGAATGTTTCCATTTCATTCCAAACAAGTTGTGAATGTTTCCATTTCATTCCAAACTAGTTGTGAATGTTTCCATTTCATTCCAAACAAGTTGTGAATGTTTCCATTTCATTCCAAACTAGTTGTGAAATGTTTCCATTTCATTCCAAACTAGTTGTGAATGTTTCCATTTCATTTCCAAACAAGTTGTGAATGTTTCCATTTCATTCCACACTAGTTGTGAATGTTTCCATTTCATTCCAAACAAGTTGTGAATGTTTCCATTTCATTCCAAACTAGTTGTGAATGTTTCCATTTCATTCCAAACAAGTTGTGAATGTTTCCATTTCATTCCAAACTAGTTGTGAATGTTTCCATTTCATTCCAAACAAGTTGTGAATGTTTCCATTTCATTCCAAACTAGTTGTGAATGTTTCCATTTCATTCCAAACAAGTTGTGAATGTTTCCATTTCATTCCAAACAAGTGTTGTGAATGTTTCCATTTCATTCCAAACAAGTTGTGAATGTTTCCATTTCATTCCAAACTAGTTGTGAATGTTTCCATTTCATTCCAAACTAGTTGTGAATGTTTCCATTTCATTCCAAACTAGTTGTGAATGTTTCCATTTCATTCCAAACTAGTTGTGAATGTTTCCATTTCATTCCAAACAAGTTGTGAATGTTTCCATTTCATTCCAAACAAGTTGTGAATGTTTCCATTCCATTTCATTCCAAACAAGTTGTGAATGTTTCCATTTCATTCCAAACAAGTTGTGAATGTTTCCATTTCATTCCAAACAAGTTGTGAATGTTTCCATTTCATTCCAAACAAGTTGTGAATGTTTCCATTTCATTCCAAACAAGTTGTGAATGTTTCCATTTCATTCCAAACAAGTTGTGAATGTTTCCATTTCATTCCAAACTAGTTGTGAATGTTTCCATTTCATTCCAAACAAGTTGTGAATGTTTCCATTTCATTCCAAACAAAGTTGTGAATGTTTCCATTTCATTCCAAACAAGTTGTGAATGTTTCCATTTCATTCCAAACAAGTTGTGAATGTTTCCATTTCATTCCAAACTAGTTGTGAATGTTTCCATTTCATTCCAAACAAGTTGTGAATGTTTCCATTTCATTCCAAACAAGTTGTGAATGTTTCCATTTCATTCCAAACTAGTTGTGAATGTTTCCATTTCATTCCAAACTAGTTGTGAATGTTTCCATTTCATTCCAAACAAGTTGTGAATGTGTCCATTTCATTCCAAACTATGTTGTGAATGTTTCCATTTCATTCCAAACTAGTTGTGAATGTTTCCATTTCATTCCAAACTAGTTGTGAATGTTTCCATTTCATTCCAAACTAGTTGTGAATGTTTCCATTTCATTCCAAAAAAGTTGTGAATGTTTCCATTTCATTCCAAACAAGTTGTGAATGTTTCCATTTCATTCCAAACTAGTTGTGAATGTTTCCATTTCATTCCAAACTAGTTGTGAATGTTTCCATTTCATTCCAAACAAGTTGTGAATGTTTCCATTTCATTCCAAACAAGTTGTGAATGTTTCCATTTCATTCCAAACTAGTTGTGAATGTTTCCATTTCATTCCAAACAAGTTGTGAATGTTTCCATTTCATTCCAAACAAGTTGTGAATGTTTCCATTTCATTCCAAACAAGTTGTGAATGTTTCCATTTCATTCCAAACTAGTTGTGAATGTTTCCATTTCATTCCAAACAAGTTGTGAATGTTTCCATTTCATTCCAAACTAGTTGTGAATGTTTCCATTTCATTCCAAACAAGTTGTGAATGTTTCCATTTCATTCCAAACTAGTTGTGAATGTTTCCATTTCATTCCAAACTAGTTGTGAATGTTTCCATTTCATTCCAAACTAGTTGTGAATGTTTCCATTTCATTCCAAACTAGTTGTGAATGTTTCCATTTCATTCCAAACTAGTTGTGAATGTTTCCATTTCATTCCAAACTAGTTGTGAATGTTTCCATTTCATTCCAAACTAGTTGTGAATGTTTCCATTTCATTCCAAACAAGTTGTGAATGTTTCCATTTCATTCCAAACTAGTTGTGAAGTTGAATGTTTCCATTTCATTCCAAACTAAGTTGTGAATGTTTCCATTTCATTCCAAACTAGTTGTGAATGTTTCCATTTCATTCCAAACAAGTTGTGAATGTTTCCATTTCATTCCAAACTAGTTGTGAATGTTTCCATTTCATTCCAAACAAGTTGTGAATGTTTCCATTTCATTCCAAACTAGTTGTGAATGTTTCCATTTCATTCCAAACTAGTTGTGAATGTTTCCATTCAAACTAGTTTCCAAACCAGTTGTGAATGTTTTTCCATTTCATTCCAAACTAGTTGTGAATGTTTCCATTTCATTCCAAACAAGTTGTGAATGTTTCATTCCATGTTTCCATTTCATTCCAAACTAGTTGTGAATGTTTCCATTTCATTCCAAACAAAGTTGTGAATGTTTCCATTTCATTCCAAACAAGTTGTGAATGTTTCCATTTCATTCCAAACTAGTTGTGAATGTTTCCATTTCATTCCAAACAAGTTGTGAATGTTTCCATTTCATTCCAAACAAGTTGTGAATGTTTCCATTTCATTCCAAACTAGTTGTGAATGTTTCCATTTCATTCCAAACAAGTTGTGAATGTTTCCATTTCATTCCAAACTAGTTGTGAATGTTTCCATTTCATTTCATTCCAAACAAGTTGTGAATGTTTCCATTTCATTCCAAACAAGTTGTGAATGTTTCCATTTCATTCCAAGTTGTGAATGTTGTGAATGTTTCCATTTCATTCCAAACTAGTTGTGAATGTTTCCATTTCATTCCAAACTAGTTGTGAATGTTTCCATTTCATTCCAAACAAGTTGTGAATGTTTCCATTTCATTCCAAACTAGTTGTGAATGTTTCCATTTCATTCCAAAGTTGTTGTGAATGTTTCCATTTCATTCCAAACTAGTTGTGAATGTTTCCATTTCATTCCAAACTAGTTGTGAATGTTTCCATTTCATTCCAAACAAGTTGTGAATGTTTCCATTTCATTCCAAACTAGTTGTGAATGTTTCCATTTCATTCCAAACTAGTTGTGAATGTTTCCATTTCATTCCAAACTAGTTGTGAATGTTTCCATTTCATTCCAAACTAGTTGTGAATGTTTCCATTTCATTCCAAACTAGTTGTGAATGTTTCCATTTCATTCCAAACAAGTTGTGAATGTTTCCATTTCATTCCAAACTAGTTGTGAATGTTTCCATTTCATTCCAAACTAGTTGTGAATGTTTCCATTTCATTCCAAACAAGTTGTGAATGTTTCCATTTCATTCCAAACTAGTTGTGAATGTTTCCATTTCATTCCAAACAAGTTGTGAATGTTTCCATTTCATTCCAAACTAGTTGTGAATGTTTCCATTTCATTCCAAACTAGTTGTGAATGTTTCCATTTCATTCCAAACTAGTTGTGAATGTTTCCATTTCATTCCAAACTAGTTGTGAATGTTTCCATTTCATTCCAAACTTGTTGTGAATGTTTCCATTTCATTCCAAACTAGTTGTGAATGTTTCCATTTCATTCCAAACTAGTTGTGAATGTTTCCATTTCATTCCAAACTAGTTGTGAATGTTTCCATTTCATTCCAAACTAGTTGTGAATGTTTCCATTTCATTCCAAACAAGTTGTGAATGTTTCCATTTCATTCCAAACAAGTTGTGAATGTTTCCATTTCATTCCAAACTAGTTGTGAATGTTTCCATTTCATTCCAAACTAGTTGTGAATGTTTCCATTTCATTCCAAACTAGTTGTGAATGTTTCCATTTCATTCCAAACTAGTTGTGAATGTTTCCATTTCATTCCAAACAAGTTGTGAATGTTTCCATTTCATTCCAAACTAGTTGTGAATGTTTCCATTTCATTCCAAACAAGTTGTGAATGTTTCCATTTCATTCCAAACTAGTTGTGAATGTTTCCATTTCATTCCAAACAAGTTGTGAATGTTTCCATTTCATTCCAAACTAGTTGTGAATGTTTCCATTTCTTTCCAAACTCTTGATTACCGAGTAGACCAACTTAAACTTATGACATTGATATCGTATATCAACTCATCCGAGCATGGCCATGCATTTTCTTACTCACATAAGGACAAAGGGAAAATTTCCATCTTGATCATACAAATCCCTCCGCATGATATGTGACATACCCAATGACCTCTTTTAAGTTCACTCAGTTACGAGCAACAAAGGAAAGTATCAAAGTATGTGACTCACTCACATGTAGGGAGCCTTGATGATCTTAGGTCGAAGGACTACATATACCATGATCACTATGAGAATCACTTATGACACTCATA